>JADBJO010030711.1:15000-17561 GCA_016801955.1 Conus betulinus | reverse complement strand
GATGAATAAAAAACAACAATAAAACCAGAAAAATAAGAAAAAGAAAGAAAACAGAAAAAAATAAAAAAAAAAACTAAAAAAAAAGAAAAAAGAAGAAAAAAAAAAGGAAAAAGAAGAAAAAAAGGAAAAAAAAAGGATGAAAAAAGAAAAAAGAAACTAAAGGAAGAAAGAAGGAAAAGGGGCGAAAGAAGGTGAAAAAGATGAAGAAAAATAAAAAAAGGAAAACAAGGAAAAACAGAAAAAAAAACGAAGGACAAAGAAAAAACAAGTAAAAAGACGATAAAGGGATAAAAAGAAAGAGAAAAAAAAAAAAAAAAAGGAAAAAAAAAAAAAGAGGAAAAAAGAAACAAAAGAAGAAAACGAAACAGGAAAAAAAAAAAAGAAAAAAAAAAGGAAGAAAGAAAACAAGACAAAAAAAAAAAAATAAAGAAAAAGATAAGGAAAAGAAAAGACAAAGAAACAAAAAAAAAAAAAAAAGAAGAAAAAAGAAAAAAAAAAAAAGAAAGAGGGGGAAAAGCAGGAAAAAAAAAAAAAAGTATTCAAGTGTTGTGGATAAAGAGAACAAATCAAAAGTTCATTGTGAAACTAATGGGTGGATTTGGAGAGGGAGTAGCAGAAAAAATATGGGGAGGGTCAGGGTGGATTTGCCGCCCGTAGCATCAAACCCAAGTCTGACCCCAGAGTGGGTTGCCCTACCCTGGCACCAAGGGGTGAGGGGAAAAACGGAAGTTCTCCGTGAAAAAAGTAGTAGCAGTAGTAGTAGTAGTAGTAGTAGTAGTAGTAGTAGTAGTGGTAGTAGTAGTAGTAGTGGTAGTAGTAGTAGTAGTAGCAGTGGTAGTAGTAGTAGTAGTAGTAGCAGTGGTAGTAGTAGTAGTAGCAGTAGTAGTAGTAGTAGTTTCATTATTATTACCTTTAGTTTTAGCATTCCGATGTCCATATCCCTGTCTTCCATTGAAGCTTTTGATATGAGAGAAGACTATGAACAGGCAGAAAACAAACAGAAAAAAACAAACAAATAAAACCCTGAAACCTGCCAACGTTATCACAACGACCGAGTAAAAGAATAAAGAAAGAGGAAACTGCCATAGAAAATACTTCTGTGTTTCAGAAAAAAGAAAGACAAACACAAACAAACAAACAAACTGGTCATAGCTGAACAAACAGCTGAATTCGCCGAATTGAATGAAGATAAACGAATGGCCGATGATCGGCTTTAAAGCCTTTCTCTGTCTACATCTATAAAGGATTCAAACAGAATCCGGCACTCCAACGACCTTCGCATCATTCTAAGCAGGAGGGATGCCACTCTGAGCCTAGGCTGAGTCAAAACAATGCCTTGTGCAGGTCGAAACCACAAGAACATTATATTGCTTGTCTACGGCTTGCTGGAGTTGAACGGAAAAGGCAGACACGTCCCCGAACGTCACACAAATCAGTTGTAGAATAATGATAAAGATAGAGCTTGGCTCCCTGAAAGCAGCCAAAAGGCAAGAAAACACATGTGACAGTGCAGCCCAGTGTATGGGCAGGTGAGGTGAACATCCAGACGCGCGCTGAAGGCGAACTACAGGTAGAAGCATGAAGGCGTGGAGTCCAGAAAGAAGACTAATGATGCTCCCGAAGGTGCCAGTGGCACCCAGAGAAGTACCGTCCTCAGCCACTGAGCCAACCAGATAGGAGCGATCCAGCACCGCCCTTGAAATCCTGTACTGTCTTGACGTAGGTTCCGTTCAATCCAGTTTCATCAGAGAGGGCTCACTGCGTGTGGACTCGTCCATCGTATGCGCGACACCACATGCGCTAAGTTTTGAGACCACACTGCGCATGATTTTTTAGCTGATGAACAAATGATTCATTAACTAAGATGAGAGAACTTAAAGTAAGAAGAGGGGTCTCGTGGGCAACGACTTAGTAGGTGTCTGACCTACCATTAGTCCAGCGTTGCTGGTCAGACCTTGAGGACCTGACATGGGATGCAGGCACACACATGGCATGGCATGGCATTAAGACGTCAAGGGAAAAGAAACCGTTGCCTAGCAGATGCCATTGTACGATAGCCACTGGATACGACACAACAGAGCCTCCACAAAGGCTTCTCATAGATGTACCAGCCCATGTTTCATGACTGCAGAGCCACTGGCCAAAGTCGCCTCCATTGAGAGATACCCGCATGCTGTAGCCCCTCTCGATGCTGTTTCGCTGACAAGGGAAAACAGTACAACTATGTATTATATATTGGGTATTTTTTATAGCGCCTATCCTCTAAGCGTTTCACAATAAACACACTACCTCACTCACTCCCAAACGCTATCAAGCTTTCGCCACAATGGTCTCAGTTACCCTGTGAAGAGGGTCCCTGGTCGTGGCCTTTCCCGCTGTCAACGGGATTTCCCTGTGGTGCGTCTTTTTTTCTCACCATCACTTTACCCAGAGTCAGCTAAAAGACAAACAAGAATGCATTACACCCAAGGGTGTCAGTGGACCCCAGAGAAGCATTGTCCTCAACAGCCGAGCCATCCAGCAAGAGGCAGTCCTGAACCCCCTTGAAAACTGGCACTGTG
>JADBJO010030711.1:0-10000 GCA_016801955.1 Conus betulinus | reverse complement strand
GCGCTGTGCCCACAAGTGTGCCAAACGTTGAAGACTGTGGCATAAAACTCTCCAGAAAATGGACGCAGAGAGGAAACTAAAAACTAAAAAATCAACATGGGTTGGGAAGGGGGGGGGGGGGGGGGGGGGTATCGTGCCACAGTAATTGAGACGTGTTATAGTCATCAATGAGGAATTTGAAGACAATATTGTGTGGCTGCATGCTAGTTGAGGCTTCATGACCTAATTATCACGGCGTCGGTCAAGAGCCCGAGAGATACGGATACCTGCTGGCTTGAGCAGGGAAATTTAAGCAACACTATTATTAGTGAATTCTTTAGTGGATGAAAGTCGATCCTGTTGTCAATGTCCTCAATGATCTGATGACATGATCATTCACTTCAGACAGGAGTGACCCGGGGCTCAAACCACCACAAGTATAATGTCTATACGCCTCTGATTGAAGTCAGCCCTGCGAGCTCTCCCACTGTGACCTGCAACTCGACCCACTGTGCCACAGTGACTTGAGCACTGTGATGCTAGAGCTGAATGCTCCACAGACACACGCAGCAAGAAAGCACAGAAGTGGCTGGCTGGCCCGCCCCACATGGTGCTCTAGCTGTGTGCCGGATCTGGCAGTGTGACAGTCTAGATCCGAACATCACGTGCCGCAATCAACCCCACTCCCACTCCCGAAATCGCTCTTCGGCGAGGAAGAAAGAGAGTAGCAAAGCTCACCTCTCAAGGAGTAAATCCAAACTTGCCTCCCTTTTACATCCAAAATCAGTTCCTCCTCCGCCCCCCCCCCCCCCCCCCCCCCCCCCCCCCCCCCCCCCCCCCCCCTCCATTTTTCTTTAAAACTTCTGAAGTGTCTTCAACGATTAAACATATCAATCAAAGCATGTTACACCTGGTTAATAATATCACATGGCGCTGGCCATACTACGAGCTGTAAACATGCCCTGTGGTCAAAGACAGACACACAGACACACAGACAGATACACAAACACAGACACACACAGACACCCACAGACACCCACACATATATATTTTTTTTCCCTCCACGCACCCCCCCCCCCCCCTCCTTTTCCTCTCCCATAATCCCCTCTGTCATTTTCTTCTGGCGGCCATTCTCCACATGGACATGAGATAAGTCTCTCTTCGTTCTTTGTTTGTACTGTCCTAAATGTAAAATATGATCTATTTTTTTGCTTGAAGAAGACCCCAAGAAGTCGAAATGCATCGTGTCTTGTCCTGTGCTTTGTCAATGTCTTTGGTGGTAACTAACCCCCTCTCTTTCTAACTTTGGCTTCGTTCTCCGCCATCAGTCGCTCCATTTTGAAAATCAACGATATTACTCAATGGATCCTATTCTGCTGAAAAAAGATCAGTCAAGAAAGAGGTACCACAAGGTTCTATTTTAGGCCCCCTCCTCTTTTGTCTGTTTGTTAATGACTGACCATTACACATCTCAAACAGCAATGTATTGTGTGAATTGTTTGCTGTTGGTGATACTCTATAGACAGCTGGCAAAGATATCAATAATATTAATGATCGCTTAAAACAAAGTATCATGGAAGTAGAAAGCTGGTGCGTAGATAACGCAATGCACTTAAATCCTACCAAAACAGACTGCATGATTGTATCCCACCCGACAAACACATCAGCTCGGTTTGTGTCCACTTTGTTTATCCGTTGCGGGCCGTCAACTCAATCAAGTCAGGCAACATAGACTACTGGGATTAGTTGTAGACGACCAACTACAGTGGGATGCTCATAGCAACTACATATGCAAAATTATCTCGAAAAAACTTATTTATTTGAAAGAAACTAGAAGACATCACTGATACTAGTTCCCGTAACACATTCCACAATGCCCACATAAGATCTCATATTGATGAGGCTTCCACTGTAGGAGATGACTGTGCTGGTGTCCATGTGAAAAGGTTAGGCTCCCTGTGTTGGAGAGCGGCCAAGCTTATTTTGCCTGATCTGCACCTCTCGACAGAACGAAAGGTGAAACAGTTACACATCCTGCCTCTTCTGGAATATCTCTCCACTTTCACAAAGGTATACTTTGTACAAAGTTTGAACAATAAACTCCCATCATATCTGTCTAAACTGTTCACAAAATCAATACTGAAGACTTCCAGGTCGAACCAGAGGTTATTGTTACCAAGACCTAGAATTGATATCTTTAAAACAGGTTTTTCATTCTCAGCGCTCATCTGCGGAACTCGCTCCCTATAAATGTTGTAACAAGGGCTGCGCTCTCGTCTTTCAATGACAACCTTACCAGATACTTGCTTGTAACTACTTCTGTAACCTAACCTCGAACAGCATATGTCTAATTTTGTCCCTGCATACATTCCTGCCACCGCCCACGCGCGCATGTGTGTGTGTGTGTGTGTGTGTGTGTGTGTGTGTGCGTACGTGCGTGCGTGCGTGCGTGCGTGCGTGCGCGTGTGTGCGTGCGCGCGCGCGCGCGCGCGTATGTGTGTGTGTGTGTATGCGTGCGGGCGGGCGGGCATGCGTGTGTGCGTGTGTGTGTGTGTGTGTGTGTGTGTGTGTGTGTGTGTGTGTGTGTGTGTGTGTGTGTGTGTGTGTGAGTGTGTGTGTGTGTGTATATATAGATGCGGGAAATAGAGACCTTTTGATATGTCCGTTTATATTTATATACCTACCTTTACTTTCTTCTGCTTTTTTCTGTTCTTCTTTCTTTCCCTCTTTTTCTTTCGTTTTTTTAATTTTTTAATTATTTTTTGTTTGTTTTGTTTTTGCCTTATATGTTACATACAGATTCTAAAATATTTCATGCTATTTTCTTGTTGACCGTTTTGTTGTTGTACTTTAATTTGTGTGTGTGTGTGTGTGTGGGGGGGGGGGGGGGGGGGGGTGCTTGATTGGTTTTGTCGTTGAACATGTCGTTTTTTTTTTTTCCTTTCCTTATTTCATTGATGATGTCCGCACTTGCTTCCTGATGATGGTTTTATTGTTTGTTTGCTTGTTTGGATTGATTGTTTGTTTGTGGTCGGCTGGGCTATAAGCAACATGGCTTCATGTTGTTTGTTTGTGTAATCATGTGTTGATGAATACATTGTATCATTTAGTATTAGCTTCGTAGAAAGGTAAATGCAAGTATGAAAAATGGTTATCCCAAACCAATATTTTCACCGTTATAAGTTAAAGAATCATTTTCATGGTCATTGTCATTGTCATTGTCATTCTCTCTCTCCTCTCTCTCTCTCTCTCTCTCTCTCTTTCTCACTCACAACACACACACACACACACACACACACACACACACTCAGTCAGTTAGTAGTCACACACACACACACACACACACACACACACGCGCGCGCGCGCACACACACACACACACACATACACACACACGCACGCGCGCAATCACACACACACACACACACACACACACACACACACACACACATGCATACATATACACACATACATACATACGCTAACACGTTCGAATACACACACATGCATGCATGTGCACACATACACACACATGCACCTCGAATAGCAGTTGATGAATTCTATGTTTGATACAGATCATAATGTTACCTGTAAGAACACACGAAAGAATAAACAAACGAACGAAATATTGTTTATTCAAGAAAAGAATGAAAACAAAGTCAGTGGCCTTTTGTCATCCAGCTAATTGTACATGTATTTTAGAAGAAGAGAATGTAAAGAAAGGGATGGAGACGTTCGTGGAGAAGAGAATGAGAGAGAAGAGAGAGAGAGCAGAGGAGAGAGAAGAGAGAGAGAGGAATGCGAGAGGAGGAGAGAGAGGAGGAGTAGAGAGATAGAGAGAAGATGAGTCCTTTGAGAGAGACGTAGAGCGAGAGAGAGAGGAGAGAGAGAGAGAGTTTTTGAGAGGAGAGAGAAGGAGGAGAGAGAGAGAGAGAGAGAGAGAGAGATGGGAGAACGTCAGTGTTGGGATGGAGGGCGTGAAGAAACAATATCAAGACATAGTCTTTGAGAGAGAGAGAGAGAGAGAGAGAGAGAGAGAGAGGAGAGAGAGAGAGAGAGAGGTGGTGGTGGGGTGGGGTATAGGGGATTGGCGAAACAGTATAAGGAGACAGTCTTTTACACAGAAAGAGAGAGGGGGCACAGAGAGGAGAGAGACGAGAGAGAGAGAGAAGAGAGAGAGAGAGAGAGAGAGAGAGCTTATTACATCACAACGATTGAATATAATGAAGAAAGAAGGATCGTATCAGAAGTCAAATCATGCAAACCAAGAACGCGAGCTGAGAATATGACAAACGTTTATCCCAGTAATAATATCAAAGTCATATGTATCAACCCTCTTCTCTCATCGTCACTGCGGCTGCTGTTCTACTGTGCTTACTGTTGCTGACGATTTCTGTGTCTCCTCCTGCCCTCTGCCATCCTGTCACAGGACAAAGTACATGCTTCCCATAGGAACCGGAAGTCTTTGTTGTTGTTGTTTGTTGTTGTTGTTGTTGTCGTTGCTGCTGTTGTTTTGTTTTCACCTTCTACCTGGGCACTGTGGTCGTTGATCTCTTTCTCTTTCTTTCGGATACTACTTACCAGGTCTGACTTTGATGTGGAACAGTTCGCTTCGCATAACTGAATTCTGTTCCCTCTGCTTGTTCTCTTGTCCTGTTGCAAATGTTCTCTTCGCTCTCTGAGCCCTGATAGGATTTCCGCTGCAATGCGGGGGAGAATGGCACTGCTGTCGTTGTCGCTAGATTTGCCTACATACCTGAAACAAAATGGCGAGAGAGAGAGAGAGACGAGAGAGAGAGAGAGGCAGAGAGAGGAGGACTCAAAGATTGCGTTTAAGCTTCCAAGCCCATTCACAATTGGAAAAAAGAGAAGGGTGGGTGGGGGGAAAGGAAGGGGCGGGGGGGGGGGGGGGGGGGGGGGGGGGGGAGGGGAAGGGGGGGAGAGGAGAAAGGGGATGGAACAGAAATGGAAATCGATGATATCAAATACACATGTCATTCTATGAATACAAAGCGTTCTACGCGACATGGAATCCAAATTGTGGTTATTGGGGCATTCGGTGTGAAGCATCTAACAATCCTTAGGATACTATGAGGTACCACTGCAATCACGTGGGATTTTTTTTTTTTTTGGTTGTTTTATAGTTTAAAAAAATCATTGTGAGAAGTGTCTGTACAAAGATTCCTTCCTCTCCAGCACTGACACACATACAGCCACTGTCTTTCCTGTATTGGCTGGGGAAGGATTCCTTCCTCTCCAGCACTGACACACATACAGCCACTGTCTTTCCTGTATTGGCCGGGGAAAGATTCCTTCCTTCCTCTCCAGCACTGATACACATACAGCCACTGTCTTTCCTGTATTGGCCGGGGAAAGATTCCTTCCTCTCCAGCACTGATACAAACACAGCCACTGTCTTTCCTGTATTGGCCGGGGAAAGATTCCTTCCTCTCCAGCACTGATACACATACAGCCACTGTCTTTCCTGTATTGGCCGGGGAAAGATTCCTTCCTCTCCAGCACTGATACAAATACTGCCACTGTCTTTCCTGTATTGGCCGGGGAAAGATTCCTTCCTCTCCAGCACTGATACAAACACAGGCCACTGTCTTTCCTGTATTGGCCGGGAAAGATTTCCTTCCTCTCCAGCACTGATACAAACACTGCCACTGTCTGTTACTATTGGCCGGGGAAAGATTCCTTCCTCTCCAGCACTGACACGCGCAATGCCACGGATGTTGCTGTATTCAGGGAAACTGGCGAGAAAGCAGTCCATCGCTTTATGCATTGTCTGTCAAACAAGCCAGTGTTTGTTCTTCTGCGCTGTTTCCATTCGGTTGTTTCAACAACGGATCGTCCGGTGCACTTTTAACGCTGATCTCGTTGTCAGCATGAAAGAGAGAGAGAGAGAGAGAGAGAGAGAGAGAGAGAGAGAATCAACGAGCGCAATTTCTGATTCAACTTATATCCGTTTCCAGTCCTGTTTTGTATATAGCCCAGGCAACCACAAAACAAAAACAACAACACCAACAACAAGATAAACAACAGTAACAAGAACAACAACAGTAACAACATGAACAACAAGCAGAATGCACTTCTTCACTTCTACCCGTTTAAAATGGATTTAATCTTCACTCAAAACACACGTAGTGCTATCTATCTGTGAAAGCTGGAGGTAAGAAGAGGAAATCTTTCCAACAAGTATTCACCCGCCAACCAGCAGCCGAGGGCTCCACGAACAACAACGTTATTTGGCTGGCCCAACAGGTAGGGAGGGGGACGGGGGTGTTGGGTGGGATGGGGGGGGGGGGGGGGGAATCTTTCCAAAAGTAGTAACCAGTCACCCAGCCTTTGAAAGGGGTCATCCCGATAGTACCCCGCATCGGTAGATCCCTGCACCGATAGATCCCCGCATCGTTAGATCCCCGCAGCGATAGATCCCCGCACCGGTAGATCCCCGCATCGGTAGATGTCTTATGAGGCATCGTTAGATCCCAGCACCGATAGATCCCCGCACCGATAGATCCCCGCATCGGTAGATGTCTTATCACAGAAGATGTGCAGAATCTTGCACAGAAGCAAAATTATTTCGAAGAAGGTAGGGAACGAGAAACGTAAAAATGACTTATCGTGATATTACGTCAAGTGCGATTGGGAGTATCTGCTGCCAGATTTGGAATCCTAGAGTTGTGAACAATTGCTTGAAGATTGCATAGAGCATAGAGTTCCTTGTTTTGCTTTCTGATACAATTTGGAAACCGCATGTAAATTGAAGTGAAGCATAATTTAGACAAATTTTTGCGCCGGATTTTCTCTTTCAATTTTTTTTTTTTTTTTCAATATCTGAAACTTCAATGCATACACTTGCGTGCCAGAATCGTGTGTCAGGGTCTTTTGTGGTTGAGCAACACAAAATAATCTGCATGTAATTTTGTTTAGATTTTTAAAACAATTTTTTGAAAGGCATGTCAAAATCTGTTTTTCTCCTCAATCTGGCTTGACTGCTGCTTGTCTTCGGCTCGCTGATTGCTTGAAACAGGGAATTCCGAGCTATTCTAAAAAAGGAAATCAGAGTCGTATGTAGGTCAGACTGCCGACAGGAAGCTGAACAAGAGTGCTGCACACGCGTCCCTTCAGGAAACAAAAAAAAATAGCTGCACAAGCTCCCCATGCACAGTTACTTCCCGGAGAAAAAAGAGGGAAGGTGTTAGTTGTGGCTGGCTTTCGATATCACAGACATAAGATTTCAGGAGGCCGACTTGTATGGCGCTGCTGGAGACAGGATTGCAGAACAGTCATAAGAACTAATGTGTTTGCACAAGACGAAGCCACCCCAACATACAAATAGCCAATCCCAATGAACCGACACACAACCATTGTGAAGACAGTAGCATGACAGAACACATTGGGATCAGACGAGACATGCAAGAGGTAGTTGCCCAAAATCCCACCCTGCCTGTCAGAAGAATATACGACGGAGAAGTGGCTAGGCTCCACAGACAAGGAGGTGGAGACCGACCGACCATTCCCAACTTCAGTTCTGTGAAATCGTCAATCGAACGGTGAAGAAGAGCTATGATGCAACCCATACCTGCCACTTTAGCCGACGTCCAGATTGCCGGCCCATGGGCCGAAACGTGGCTTGGCAGTCGGTATCTGCAGCACCTGGACAATCAAGCTGGCATTGCTGTTTTCGCTACTGACGAGAACCTTCAAAAGCTGGCTCAATGCCATACTGTGTATATGGACGCCACTTTCAGAGTGTGCCCTCCTCCATACACACATTTTTTACAATCATGGGGGACTTCCATGGCTTTGTCATTCCCCTTGTCCACGTTCTCATGGATACCAAAACTGTTGCTCACTACCGACATGTTTTCCAGGAAATCTAAGCACGTGTGAGAGCTCTAACTCATCACTGCTGGAGACCAGGCATGGTGATCACTGATTTCGAGATTGCTCTACAAACTGCTATTCGCGTAGAGTTTCCTGCCACAGCCATACATGCATGTTATTTCCACTTTACGCAGTCACTGTGGAGAAAAATCCAGGATCTTGGACTGGCTGTAGCGTATCGTCAAAATCGCCGCATCAAGGAAATCCTGAGGAAAGTGATGGCGCTTGGGTATCTGCCACAGGCCCTCATGAGACTCAACTTTACCAACTTGGAAAATGCAAGAGTACAAGACGCCTAGCCGTGCAAAACCCATCTGTGGACGATTTCTTCAGGTACATCAGAAACACGTACGTGGGACAAGCCGCTACGTTTCCCCCGGACGTGTGGAACGTCTTCAACCGAGACATGAGCCAGCGCACAAATAACAACGTAGAAGGTGGGTTTAGTAGTAGCAATAATAGTATAGTAGTAGTAGTAGTGGTCATGACGTTTGTATTCATGGGTTTACTTATCATTCTGAAAGGCTGAAAACGCATAATCATTTTCAGAAACAATTTCAAGCTATTCACTGTAATTAAGCCATTTAAAGCCTGCTGTCCCTTTCTAGGAACGCTAGAAATATTCACCTTTGAGTTCTCAAACAGTGAAATGTGTGCAGATGTTTAATGTTAGCAATGCAGAGCACAACTGTCTTAGGTTACCAGTGTATTTTTGTGCTTTCCATTAATTTGTTGTATTTTTGGGAAGCAACTAAATGTACTTGCAAGATTTCATTGCTGTTGGCGCTTTCCATCACCCACCAGCATATATAAGCCCATAGCTCCTTGGTTTTCAAAGGTTTTTTGTAATCAGTATTATAACTGATACAAACTTTTATTGTTTTCTAGCCTACCATCGAGCGTTCAGCGTTGCGGTACAAGTTCGCCACCCAAGTCTGTGGACATTCGTTCGACACTTGAAAGATCTTCAGGCAAGTACAGAACAAAAGATCACATCCGCGGAGAATGGCGACACTCCACCTCGCCGAAGAAGAAAGTGGAGGCAGCTGGAGAAAAGGCTGACGAACTTAAAGAGACAGTACAATGCCGGCAACCGCAACCTCGATGACTACTGGAGAGCAGTCAGCCATTCAGTCTGGGACGTGGTTTGAACATGCACAGTGTTCTCCAACAGATGTTATCCTGGCTCCTCCGACCCTCTCTCTTATGGACTAGTCGTTTCATAAAGTGTTCCTCTGCTGAATTTGACCTGTTTTGCTCGAGCTTCAGTTTGTCATTTGATATTTTAATTTTTGCCCAAATCATAAAATTTATTTTGTTTCTACACGTTTTGTTTCTCTTGCGAAGTCATCTCTTCCATTTAGAAAAAGGATATTGGTGAGCTCCAATCTCTGGAGACTGTTTTCATAATTGAGTTTTGTAACTGCGCTTAGATTTTTTTTCACCATAAAACAACCTCGAGAAAGCAGTCCGTTACATTCATATCCCAAACTTTCACTGACTTTGAAACATGAATATAGCTGACTGCTGTCTTGAGATACCTTTCATTATTTTATTTCTTAATTTTTTCATTTTTTTGACAAGTATTTTCAAAATAAATGCTCTTCAGTAAAATTTCTAAATTGTCATTAAGTTCACATTCCATTTGGAAATGGAGATAGGTAACTGCCGCTCATCGAGATTGCTTTTACAATTTGAATTTTTAAAAGTTTCGTTCACAATTTTTTTTTTACTGCAAAACAACCTCAACAGAGCAGTTATTTTATTTTCATATTGGAAAATTTGACCGATTTCAGGACATGGTCACGTGGATATAGATGACAGCTGTCTTGCAATTTTTGTAATCATTTGATTTCTTAATTTGTGTTTTGATTTTTCACAATTGTCTTAAAAATAAATATTTTCATTCAAATTTCTGAATATCGTTAAGTCCAGCTATACAATTTTTAAAATGTAGATGCTACCTCCCGCTCTCTCAAAAATGGCCTTTGAAAATTGATTTTTTTTTTTTTAATTTCCTGTAGATTTTCAACGAAAATCCACCTCGACATAGCAGAGTGCTAGCTGCCCAGAAAATGTATATACAGTAGAGCGTTCGGTTAAAAAAAAAATCGCTTACAACAAA
>JADBJO010030710.1:10000-12500 GCA_016801955.1 Conus betulinus | reverse complement strand
TGGGTGGTTTTTTTTTTTACCTTAGCTTACACCATTGTCTGCCTAAACGCATGCCCCTCCCTCCCCCCCTCCCACACACACAACACACACAAAAACACACACACACAACACACACCCACCACACACACCACCACGCATAAGAGGGGAGATCAGAGAGGGCGGGAGAGATGACAGAGAAAAGGAGAAAAAAAAGAAAGAAAAAACGGGAGAGAGAGGGAAGACCGAGTTACGAGACGAGGAAGGGAAGAGAGATAGGCGAGGAGAGAGAGAGGACGAGAGGAGAGAGAGAGAGATGAAGGTGGACGAGAGAGAGGAGAGAGGAGAGGAGGAGGAGAGAGAATAGGTAAAAGGGACGGATCTTTTGGAGAGGAGAGCTTTGCACACCAACGCGCTTAACTTTTCTCATTTTTTCCCCACCATGATTCATGTTTTCTCGGAGTTTCAGAATCGAGGGAGGTTTTGTCGGTGTTGACCATTAAGGTGCCATGCGGGTCTTCAATGATGAGGTACAAACTCAACACAGGTGAGTTCGGTGTCTGTGTGTTGTCGTGTGTGTGTGTGTGTGGGTGTGTGGTGTGTGTGTGTGGTGTGGTGTGTGTGCAGGAATCTGACTAGGTCGGTGTTTCGTGTATCACGGTCTGCTCCTCACATTCACGCACATTATATCTCTCTATCTTGGCTCTCTCATCTTCATCTTCTCTCTTATTCTCTGAACATTTAATGAAAGGAAGATGGTAAGAGACAGTAAAAGTTTCCTTGTAGGATGACGCACGTTTTTTTTTGTTTTGACTGAAAAGAAAATAAAAAAATCGTTTAGGTGTAATACATCAGTATTTGGAGAAGAAAAAGAAAAATGCGGGAAGAGCAGGAACCACCCGAAGGAAAGAAGAAAATGGCAGTATCGAAATTTTATGACGAGATCTATCCGTCAGGAGAGCGAAAAACCAACAGTTCAAAATTAAGGTGAATTAATGCTTAATGTGTGCACTTTATTGTTCCCAATTTTTTTCGAAACACGTATAATACCAAGTCAGTCAGCCACACACTTCGAAATTATCACTGGTGTCTGGGGTTATGTAGTTATTAGCACAGACGGTTTTTTTTTTTTTTTTTTTTTTTTCAGCGTTTGTGTTCTTCAATTCAAAAAGGAACAGCCTGCAGTTTGCTTTTTGCAGGAGGCAAATCAGGAAAATAATGACAGTGGGGGTCTTCTCATGCAAGGTATCGCCCAGGTTAATATTTTCGTGCGTGTTTCCGTTTGTTTTAGTCTTGATTATTTCAAGGATGATATACACCTTCAAGATGAAATAACCCCGATTCAATGGCCCCGAAACCGAAGTGGCATTCTGATCAAAACAAAAACAAAAAGGAAGAAGATGAAGCAGAGAACAAGACAGAAAGACAAGAAATAGAAAGAAGAAATGAAGAAGGAAGAAATGAATATAGAAGAAAGAAGAAAGAAATAAAAAGAAAAGAATAAGAAGAAATGAGATAAAAGAAAAGAAAAGAAAGACATGAGCAATGGAATGAGAAGAAAGAAGTTAAATGTAGAAAGGAAAAGAGAATGAAGAGTAAAGAAATAGAATTAGACAAATAGACAAAAGAAGAAGCATAGAAGAATGGTAAAGAAGAAGAACAGAAGGAGAAAGAAATGACACCAAGAAATGAAAGGTAAAAAAGCGCAGGAATAAGAAGAACGAGAAACTAAGAAACGAGAAAAGAAGAAAGCAGGAAGAAGAAGAAAAAGAAAGAGAAGAATGAAGTGAAGATAGAGGAAGAAAGACAAACAGAAGAAAGAAGAAGAAGAGGGAAGGAAGAAACGGCAAAGAAACAGAAGGTAAAGGAAACGAAGGAAGAGAACGGAGGCACGAGGGCAGAACCGGGAGAAAAAAATTGAAGGGAATGCGAGTAGTGGTTGTGAGTGAATAATGATGGCACCTCTGGTTAGGGGAAAAGAAAAAGCGAAGTGAGTCAGGAGAGAGAGAAGAGAGAGATTAGAGAGGAGAGAGATGAGATCGAGAGAGGGGGGGTGTGGGGGGGGTGGTGAATGTTAACTGTTTGCGTGGATGAGGCACAAAGCAGGAAAAGAGTGCAGAGAAAGGAAAAGAGATTTGTACGCAAAAAAAGAAACGGAAGAAAGAAGAAACAGACCTCTCTTGTCTCTGTATTGTATCTCATTCCCTCCCTCCATCTCTCTTCTCTCTCTCTCTCCTTACTCTCGCCTCTATCTCCTCTCTCCTCTCTCTTATTTCTCTCTGTCACACACACAACACACAAACACACACACCACAACACTGTATAAATCGGACCTGCACAAGTGATTGAACTCACTACCAGCTGCTTGATGACAAAAAAGGCTCCTGAACAATCAGTTAATCAGTATCAAGTGACAGGGCCTCAATCCAATCGTTTGTTTTTTCAGCTCCACGTGTGCAATTATGTTTGAAACTGAAGAGTGGTATCGGTCTGTGTGCGTAAAGTTCTTAGTACATTGCCTCAG
>JADBJO010030709.1:5000-17564 GCA_016801955.1 Conus betulinus | reverse complement strand
GTGCGCGCGCGCAATCACTCACTCACTCACACTCGCATACAAACACGCTTGCGCGCATGTGCGCGCGCACGCCTACACACACACACACACACACACACACACACACACACACACACACACACACACACACACATACACACACACTCACTAACTCACTCACTCACTCACAAACATGCACAAAACACACACACACGTACACATACAAACAGAGAGATAATTTTTTCTTGATTTATTTTACACACACGCGCGAGCGCGCGCGCGTGCGCGCACATACAAACAGAGGGAGATAATGGGGGGTGGGGGGGGGGGGGGGGGGGGGCAGACAGAGAGGGAGAGCATGTGGAAATCAATCTCCCAGTTAAGCTGTCAGACTATTGACGTGGAAATATTGATTTTTCTGCTGTAGTGAACTTTCAGTGAGGAACATCACTAGTTCAACACACACACACACACACACACACACACACACACACACACACACACACACACACACACACACACACACACACACACACACACACACACACACACACACACACACACTCACTCACTCACTCACTCATTCACAAACATGCACACACACACACACACACACACACACACACACACACACACACACACACACACACACCCAAAGTAAAACTCTCTCTCTCTCTCTCTCTCTCTCTCTCTCTCTCTCTCTCTCTCTCCTCTCTAAGACAGAAATAAAGGTCTTTATATAAACCCGTTACGTTTTCCTTTCTAACATCTAACTTTTAGCATAGTTGTTACATACACTTGGAAAGGAAAAGTTTTGATATCCGAATTCTGTTGAGCTCTGACGAAACATTCTTTCTGCTCCTTTATAACAATATTCTAGTGTCGTCATCTGCACCATCTGGTCTGCTAACTTTTGACATACAACGTGTAAAAACTACCCCTTCTTCTACACTCTCATCATACCCCCCCCCCCCCCCCCCCCCCCCCCCCCATCCCCCTTTCTGCTCAGCAATCGGTCTTCGTATTGACCATAATTTGTGTAATAAAAGGTGGACATGTTGTACCTCGCAGGCAGAAGATAGTGATATTTTGAAAAACAAAATGTGGCATGGTAAACAGTCATAACAGTTAAAGCTACATTGTGACAATGATGACAATCTAATGATGAATGTTCTTTGCGAGAATTCACCATCAATGTCCAAAAATTATACTATATTGAGTTGCCTGGGGGACATTAATACATCTGGGTTTTTTTTTAATACATCATTTGATGACCAAATCGAATCTACGCTGCTTATGCCCTCGGATAAATACAATGACCGTAAAAACGTACTGAATGCAGAAAAGTGTTAAGTGTGTATGACATCACCAACCATCACGGCCAGTAGGAACTGAAAGATATCCCTTCTCTTTTATTACACGCACGATTTACCATCTCTCTCTCTCTCTCTCTCTCTCTCTCTCTCTCTCTCTCTCTCTCTCTCTCTCTCTCTCTCTCTCTCTCTGTGCTTAATTTACATGTTTTGCACATGTGGTGCAGAAAATATAATCTCAATAAACTGTAAACAACATTGTTTGTGCATTATGAGAAGGTATGATAGTTTGAAGGCAAAAATGTTGTGTTGAGTTTTGATAGATTATGGAATTAGTGAATCTGTGATTGAGGAAGGAGTCGATTGCAGTTCGGTTTCCCCTTCATCACTGACTTGGAGTGAAAATTATCCATCACGGAAAAACCTACACTTCTAATTAATAATGGGCTGCTAATTTTTTTTTTATATTTTCTTTTTTGGCTGCAGAGTTGCAGGAATATATGAAATAACAGACTGTTTATAAATCCATTTGAAGTGTTAACAAAGAACATGTGTTTCATTCTAGTTTCAAATAAATATGGCGAAGAGTTTTAAGTGAATGGGAGGATATCGGACAATTTATGAGATACAGAGACGTACATACAATAGAATTTTTATGCCACACCCAAATGCCTGAAAACATTCACATGCTATATGTACACACACACACACACACACACACACACACACACACACACACACACACACACACACACACACACAAAACAAAAGCACAGCTGATTATTCCCTAGAGATATCCCCTAAGTTTCACTTCTATTTGTTAAAACCTCGTGAGCCGAGCTAAATGTGGCTTGATGTGTATTTTGAGCCAAGCGACAACGTTGAACAGTAACTCCATGTATCTGTGTCTGTGTGGAGCTGGACTGCGTGGTCTGAATGACGCTCTTGTGAAACTGAGGAATATCATTGTGTACACTGCAGAAATTCCTCAAGAGTGTCATTTCAAACGCCTGATGATTCCGTTTTTTCTTCGAAGACAAATGTGCTAAGTTGGTGTTTTCAATTGTGAGTTTGTTCGTTATTGGGGGAAATTTACAGAGGTGGAATCGTTTGAATTTCCTCACACCCCCCCCCCCCCCCCCCCCCCCCAAAAAAAAAAAAAAAAAAAAAAACACCCCTATGGTGTTTTGGTTAATTAGATGCAATAAATGAAAGAACGGAGGTGCGTAGTGTACTCCATGATTGCACAACATTTCTCAACGGAAAACTTGTCGTCATGGTGTGGCAGTACCCTTTGCCCCTCTATTTTCTTCGCCTCTTTCTGTCTTGTGTCCAAGAGCAACTTGAATGCTGTCGTCAATTCTTGTATGTGTGCTAAGCTGCAGAGTTTGAAACGTGAATTTGCCTCATCCGAAAATGAAAAAAATCAGGATCGAGATTAGAGTTTGTGAACATGGTTTTGGTCTACTATAGGAACATTAGGAGTCACTGATATAGCAATACTTTATTTCTGATTGGGGCAAACACTGACAGACCGTAAATGACAAGTCTGGCATTTCCATATCGAGGAAAAGAACACATAAGATTGAAATGAAAATTTTTTTCTTGTCTGGCTTGTCAATGAGACAGTGTTCTTAGGAACAGTTTAATATATCATTGTAATGAGCTGTCAACTCAGTCTCGTGATCCAGATAGCCATATTCAGTTTAAAAGTGAAATAGGTAGGAAATCAGTTGATCTAGAATAAAAGAAAAAAGACATTGGAATAAATTAAATGAAAAAAAAAAAAAATCATCTATTTATCCCTGATCTTGAGATAGCGGCTAAATCTTCGAGAAGGATTGATGGCCTGTGAAATTAGGCAAAAAAAACAGTTCTTAATAGATCGAAGTTTGCCTCCATAAAATTATGTTACTATTACATATTGACCAAAATTCGCTAGTACAGAAGCCAGAAGGATTCAGATTTCTCTTTGGTGCGAAACATTAGCCCGTACGGCATAATTTTGTCTTCTTCTTCTTCTTCTTCTTCTTCTTCTTCTTCTTCTTCGTACACTCAGACAGGAACTCCAGAGGCACTGGCAAAGGTTGCTGTACGGCAGAGGCCCTCCAGAGATCCATAGACCTTCTCCCTTGTCGATGTAATTGGCAGGTCTGGTCTCTGTTCTTAGCGTTTTATGTGTGGGACACTCTGGCAGGAAGTATTCCACATTGAGGCTGTACCGCATAGGCACTATGGAGACTCGTTAATGTGGAATTTTGTGAACATGCGGTGTTTGAGTCTGGAGTGCCCTGTCCTCAGTCTCACAATGCTCACTTGCAAAGTTGTCTGAATCTAAGTCTAATCCTCGACACAAAACAAAAATCACAGCTGATTATTCCCTTGAGATATCCCCTAGCAGCGCTCTTTCAAAAGGTAGAGCGTATGTTAGGCGAGAATGTCAGGCAGGAAGAATCCATGACAAAATCACAGGAATTATATTAGACATTAAACGTGATTTTAAGGGAAAATGCTTTTAATACACGCACACATCACCATGAGTCATTCTTTCAGAACAGAAAAGCAACGAGGAGGGTTCATGTTCATTTACTGGAGAGAAGAAGAGATGGTCTGCAGGACGACCACTGCTGAAGTGATCCCGGTGGAACCACACTCTCTGAGTTGCCAGATACGTTGCAAGTAGATGTAGATGAAGGTTCCAGATTGTGTTTTTCAATTGGTGGCGTCCACAACATCTTGAAAGACCTTTGTGTGGGTAAAACCCAGCGTTGAGGTCCAGTCCTTAAATTCCGTGGGTAACATTTGAGTTGACGTCCAGTTCTATTCCTGAAGTTAAGCGCAGTTTGGGTGACCTCAGCTATCCACCAAGATGATGCTGATCGCCTGATATTGGGCGAGTGGTCCAGGCTCCATCTGTTGAAAACCCAGTGTTGGCCTTTCTGCAAGGCTGGGACCTGTTAAGGTAAACCTTGAGATCCTAACCGGGTAAAGTAACCTGTATTTCTCGTATCAGCTGGTACAGGAGAAAGATTCAAATATAGATGAAAAAGGATGGATCCTCTGGGACCTGATTCTTGGCGAGGTAGTCTGGGGATTCAAAGTAACATCCAGCTGACCTGTTTAGACGCAATATCCATTGACAGGCTGCTCAAGGAGCAAGCTTCATAAAAATGCGCAAATGAGATCATTTTGATTGCCCGCTTCCATAGGACAGAGAAGACTTCTTACCCGTCCAGGGCATCCCACGCCTCAAGTTCCTTGACAGGCACAAAAAAAATATGAATGGAACGTGAGAGGACCTTTTGCTGAAAAGTAAGGAAGTCAAGACATCCTCCGGGAGGTTGGTCTGACTACACACAAGTCAGGGTAAAGTCAGAAGAAGGAATCATTCCAACTGGGGGCCTGTCACTTCTCCGTGGCGTGTATACAAGAGAGAACTATTGCATGCAGAAGCATCAAGTGAAAGAACTGACAAAATCTGAGTTATCTGTAAATCCACAGCTTACAGGATCCGTTCTTTGCAAAAAGCGTGAATCTGCAGCCAGCCAGTCCTCACAGCCTCTCTGGCAAAGGGATGGGGGTGGGGGCGTCTATTTTCTCAAAAACGAACTTTTCCTTTATGCTCGTTCTTGTTAAGTTCGTTGGGATGATTTGTTATGCAAAAAAGACCCGATTTTTGTTTAAAACCAAATGTTCTTTTTTCTTTCAACATGAAAAAAGTCAGTTACGATTGTTTTTTTTTTTACGTAGGGACTGAACTTTTCTTTTCATGGAATGTTTATCAAAATATTCCATTAAGTTAGTATTCACTGCTTGGTGTGTCATGTACTTGGCTGAACTGAGCAGTCTGGAGTTTGTGCAGAATATAATGAACTGAATTTGTCGCGGGAAGTTTTGTGTGACAAAATTGATTAAATGTGATAGGATGGTTTTTTTTTTGTTTACTTCATGTACTCTCATAGGACAGAAAAAAAAACTGTCCTTGTCTTAACACAGCAGACGGAAGACAGCCGACCTCATCCTGATGATGTGAACATTTCAACAGAAGATCCGACAATGTAACAACGGACCAGGAACCAAACGTGCGAACAAATAATGATTTATTTAAAACAGCAAAATGCAATTGACAGCATTCTCACAGGTTTCCCTTAGATATAGAGAAGGCAGTCTGTGTATCAGTGCTAGCTAAGAAGTGGGGCCGGAATAGCTCAGTGGTAGAGCACCGGACTCGTAATCTTGGTGATCCTGGGGTTGCGAGTTCGAATCTCGTCGTCGGGCCGTTTCGGTGCAGGGGGATTTTTCCCTCGGAGTTAACATTGGTTCTGACTCCATTTCCCATACAACCCTTCGAGTGAGACTATAAACTGAGGTTCCCTGAGTGAACGTACGCGTAGCATCTTGCTCACACGTAAAATCCCATCACCAGCTTTCGGAAGAGAAGGCCAGTTTGGCCGTTGGTATGGATGACACGTTACACATAGCATGCACCCTGCGTTAGAAATGGAAATAATGAAGGAAATAAGGAAATTGAGTGAACGAGATTGAACGACATTGACTGGATGACACGGAAAACGACTGAATGAAGCACCAGTTGACAGCTCTTCCGCCAGCACTACCCAGGTAGGCAGCCCGTTGTGTAAACGAGTGTGGATTATAAGAGCTTGGTCTCTAGCCCAGGATAGTTGATATATAAGTATTCATAATCAAATTATAAATAATCATTGTACACGTCATAGAATTGTCTATTTTTCCCTTTAAACCTCAGCCATTACCATTGTAACCAAAGATCGTTAGACACTTTACATGATGGGTTTAATTAGTGTGATATGGATTCTGTGTGGCGAAGATGTTTACGTATCCACACAATGGCATGCTATGTTTGGTTCTATCGATTTTCACCCCCCCCACCCCCACCCGCCGCCCCCCGCCCTCTCTTCCCATGTTAATGGCTCGAAACTCAAACACAATACAATACTTGAGTCTTGAGTCTTTCTATCTGTCTGTATGTCTTTGAGTCTGTCTGTCTTTGAGTCTGTCCGTCTTTGTGTGTGTGTGTGTGTGTGTGTGTGTGTGTGTGTGTGTGTGTGTGTGTGTGTGTGTGTGTGTGTGTTCAGTTATTTGGAAGACTTATTTCAACTTGAAGCTTGACGGGTCAGTGGATGGTTCTCATAATATCAAGCAAGATAAAAATTATCCGTATGGAGAATGTGTATGAATGGGTAGAAGGGAAGATGAGGGTATGAATGCACGCCTGCAAATCGATGATAGGATAGATCAGAGAGCGTATGTGAAGGGAATGACTGTTGTGTGAGAATAATTTCGTATTAGAACAAAGCAAGAGACACAAACGAGTGATGGAAAGGGAAATAATTTCTTAACTTTGTTTAGTTGTGCAGACACTTAATTTGCAGTTTTGCTTTTGTTTTTTTCTTCTATGCAAAAATAAAGATATTGCAACCCCTTAATATGAAGACTATTTGCCAATTTTAATAAAAGATGTCAGTGTTAGTGTCAGTCTCTCTCTCTCTCTGGATCTCTCTCTATCTGTCTGTCTATCTGTCTGTGACTGTCTGACTCTCTCTCTCTCTCTCTCTCTCTCTCTCTCTCTCTCTCTCTCTTCTCTCTCTTGTTATATTAAGAAAAGATTGAGGATAGCGAATGGAAGTAGCAGTAACTGTACTAGTTTTAGTAGCACCAGCAGAGCAACAACAGCAGCACTAATAGTAGGTGGAGGAGAAGAGGAGAGGAGGAGGAAGAGGAAGTGGGGTAATAATGGAAGCAGCAGGAGAAGTAGTAGTAGTATTGTAGCAGCAGCAACAGCAGCAGTAAGAGTAGTAGAACCACATGCAGCAGTACAAGCCGTGGCAGCAGTAGGAATGCTAGCAGCAGCAACAAGGGCAGCAGCTGTAGTAAAGGTAATACCGGTCGTATTGGAAACAGTAATAGCAGCAGCAACATTGGCTCATCACGTCTCTCTCACACCTATCGCCACAATCAAATGTACTAACAAGCACTGGAGCCAAGTTAACATAACGATAAAGATAGTCGTAGGCAAGATTGTATACGTCAAAGACCAAGAAATAAAGATGAAACAAATTCAGTTCAACGCATTATCGACCATAGAGCTGTTTGGAATGAGATAAGCGACGTTTCAACACTACACCGTGGTGCCCACAGGGTGTGTTCGAATGGACTTTGGACACTTGACTACCAGAGGGGCGAGCATTCTCACCAGAAAAATGTGCAGGCACCTCAGGAGTACTCGCCCTCACCACTTCCGCTTCTCTGTGTGTGTCTGTCCGTCTGACCATCAGTCTGTCTCTGTCTTTGTCTGTCTGTCTCTCTTACTCGTTTTTTGTGTGTGTGTGTGTGTGTGTGTGTGTGTGTGTGTGTGTGAGTGTGTGTGTGTGTATGTAGTGTAGTGTATCTTTATCTTAAATTGTGTTGTCAAGACTTTATCACAAACATTACTGGTGGCTAGATATGGAGACGCAATTCAAGCCATCATGTTGTGAAATTGCGAAGCCATATAAACTTAGACGATATTTCGGTTTTACAATTACTAAATGTCAGAATAAATTACTATCCAGTGTGTGTGTGTGTGTGTGTGTGTGTGTGTGTGTGTGTGTGTGTGTGTGTGTGCACGCGCGTGCCTGCGTGCGTGCGTGGGTGTGAGCACGCGCGCGCGCGCGACGTTGGCATTTCCTCCTCAAATACGTGCATGAGCGTCATGAGTCATGGCAGAAGGACAAATATTGTTTACACCTTTCTAATTATTCTCTCTGTGAAAACGTCACTGAACTGTTACGACTGTAATCTGTGTGTGTGTGTGTGTTGTGTAGGTGTGGGCTCGGCAGAAAGACATGATCACTTATATTTTAACCTTTCTACTCACATCCCTTGACTTAACCTCTTTCCCTGTGCATTTCATTCTCGGGTGCGTTTTTCGTGGCTTTCTTGCACGTTATTAGTCGGTGTTCAAAAGATTATAAAGACATTAAGGTCGAAAGGTGCGTTTACACCTGGACCATGTCTTGCTTTTTGCCTTTTCTTCTCTGTGGACTTGATTCCAGTGTTTTGGTCATTCTTTTCACCCACTTCAGCCCATTCGTTCTGACTTCTGTTTGCCAGAGACCTTCATCGTTTTTCTACATACATTCATGCACACTGACTGATCAGTACTGGTGTGTACAGACAGTCCACCATTGGTGTGTAATGACGGTTTACCTCTGGTCTGTGATATCATTACTGGTGTGTACAGACAGTCCACCATTGGTGTGTAATGACGGTTTACCTCTGGTCTGTGATATCAATACTGGTGTGTACAGACAGTCCACCATTGGTGTGTAATGACAGTATACCTCTGGTCTGTGATATCAATACTGGTGTGTACAGACAGTCCACCATTGGTGTGTAATGACAGTATACCTCTGGTCTGTGATATCAATACTGGTGTGTACAGACAGTCCACCATTGGTGTGTAATGACAGTATACCTCTGGTCTGTGATATCAATACTGGTGTGTACAGACAGTCCACCATTGGTGTGTAATGACAGCGTACCTCTGGTCTGTGACGTCACCCCACTAACCTGTAATGATATGTCATCATTGGTCTGTAAAAGAAAGTTCATCGTTGATCGGTTACAGCAGCTTACCTTTGATCTGTGACGACAGTTCAGTGTGGATCTGTGATGACAGTTCACTGTTGGTCTGTGATGACATTGTTGGACTGTGATGACAGTTCGCTGTTGGTTTGTGATGACAGTTCACTGTTGGTCTGTGATGACAGTTCACTGTTGGTCTGTGATGACAGTTTACTCTTGTCTTTGGTGACAGTTCACTGTTGGTCTGTGATGACAGTTCACTGTTGGTCTGTGATGAGAGTTCACTGGTGGTCTGTGATGACAGTTCACTGGTGGTCTGTGATGATAGTTAAATGTTGGTCTGTGATGGCAGCTCACTGTTGGTCTATGATGACAGTTCACTGTTGGTCTGTGATGACAGTTCACTGTTGTCTGTGATGACAGTTCACTGTTGGTCTGTGATGACAATTCACTCTTGGTCTGTGATGGGAGCCAACTATTGAAGTGTGATGACTGTTCACTGTTGACATGTTATGACAGTTCACTGTTGGCCTGTGATGACCGCCAACTATTGATCTGTGATGACAGTTCACTGTTGGCCTGTGATGACAGTTCACTGTTGGCCTGTGATGACAGTCAACTATTGATCTGCGATGACAGTTCACTATTGACCTGTGATGACAGTTCACTGTCGGCCTGTGATGACAGTTTATTGTTGGCCTGTGATGACCGTCAACTATTGACCTGTGATGACAGTTCACTGTCGGCCTGTGATGACAGTTCACTGTCGGCCTGTGATGACAGTTCCCTGTTGGTCTGTGATGACAATTCACTCTTGGTCTGTGATGGGAGCCCACTATTGAAGTGTGATGACAGTTCACTATTGACATGTTATGACAGTTCACTGTTGGCCTGTGATGACAGTTCACTGTTGGCCTGTGATGACAGTCAACTATTGATCTGTGATGACAGTTCACTGTTGGCCTGTGATGACCGCCAACTATTGATCTGTGATGACAGTTCCCTGTGGAGCTGGAGGTGGAGACAAACAGAAGAGGAAAAGGATGAACATGAAGTCAGACTGTGTGCGAATGGTGCACAGAACACGGGGGAGGCACAAACAGCTTCATTGAATGGTTCTACCATTGGCCATTGACCATGGGTAGTGATGTTCGGGCAATCCCATATCTCCACAGCCCCTGTCCCCTGTCATGAGGTACATTGTATGAAGCTATTTGCATTTTAATTGTTTCGTATTTCTGTTTATGTTTGTTCTCTTGGTTTTTATGTTGTTGTGTCCATCGCCCTTTCAACACAAACAGCTACATAGGATGAGCTCTAAACCATGGTCGAGTTGTTAATGGAGGAGCGTGAAGCATACGTCAAAAGCCAGCAGTCACAGGTGAACACAGACAGGCGAACTGTTTATTACACGCCATTGGTGCTGGAATAGCTGAAAACGTTACTCAGATGCACTTGGTGTTTTACTTTATTTTCAGCAACTTCATCAGTCAATCAATTATTGATTTTAAAGGTCTCTTTCATTTGCCTTGTTAATTTATGTAATGTAATGTTGGTTTTGTCTTGTCTTCCTGTGGATTCTAATTTCAGTGCTTTACCAACTGCATGACGTTTTTCTACATAAATACATACATGCACACTTGCTGATCATTATTACTGGTGTGTAATGACAGTTTACCCCTGGTCTGTGATGACACTCCAATATTGGTCTATAATGACACGTCACCTTGGTCTGTGATAGAACTTCTGTGGTAACAGTTCACTGTTGTTCTCTGTTGACTGTTCATTGTTGGTCTGTGATGACAATTCACTGTTGCTCTGTGATGACAGTTCATTGTTGGTCTGTGATGACAGTTCACTATTGGTCTGTGGTGACAGTTCACTGTTGGTCTGTGACGACAGTTCACTGTTGGTCTGTGACGACAGTTCACTGTTGGTCTGTCATGACAGTTCACTGTTGGTCTGTCATGACAGTTCACTGTTGGTCTGTGGTGACAGTTTACCTCTGACCTGTAATGACAGTTACGTTCTGATCTGTGGTGACTATCATTCATCAATAATTACCATTATTCATCATCATTGTCATTATCATCATCATCATCATCGTCATCATCATCATCATCATCATCTTCTTCTTCTTCTTTCTTCTTCTTCCTTACCACCACCACCACCACCACCACCATCATCATCATCATCATCATCATCATCATCATCATCATCATCATCATCTTCTTCTTCTTCTTCTTCTTCTTCTCTACCACCACCTCCACCACCACCACCACCACCACCACCACCACCACCACCACCATCACTATCATCATCATCATCATCATCATCATCATCATCATCATCATTACCGTTAGTCCCTTGGCTTAGATGGCTGCTCGGGCACCTTGAGAGACTGGGCATTAGTTGTTCTCCATCCTTGTCGGTCACCCCCCCCCCATCGTCAGCTTTCTGCAAGTAACAAGACTGTCTTGTCGGCCATCCCCCCATCTCCAGCTTTCTGCCAGTGACAAGACTGTCTTGTCGGTCATCCCCCCATCTCTCCAGCTTTCTGCCAGTGACAAGACTGTCTTGTCGGTCATCCCCCCATCTCCAGCTTTCTGCCAGTGACAAGGCTGTCTTGTCGGTCACCCCCCCCCCCCCCCCATCCCCCCCCATCTCCAGCTTTCTGCCAGTGACAAGACTGTCTTGTCGGTCATCCCCCTATCGCCAGCTTTCTGCCAGTGACAAGACTGTCTTGTCGGTCATCCCCCCATCTCCAGCTTTCTGCCAGTGACAAGACTGTCTTGTCGGTCATCCCCCCATCTCCAGCTTTCCGCCAGTGACAAGGCTGTCTTGTCGGTCACCCCCCCCCCCCCCCCCCCCCCCCCCCCACCCATCTCCAGCTTTCTGCCAGTGACAAGACTGTCTTGTCGGTCATCCCCCCATCTCCAGCTTTCTGCCAGTGACAAGACTGTCTTGTCGGTCATCCCCCCATCTCCAGCTTTCTGCCAGTGACAAGGCTGTCTTGTCGGTCACCCCCCATCGCCAGCTTTCTGCCAGTGACAAGGCTGTCCATTCTTTGATGTTGTCTCCCCATCGCTTTCATGGCCTTTCTTTCTTTCTTCCTCCCTCCCTGCACCGTTTCTTGCACTATGGTTTTTGCCATCCATGGTGATCTTGATACATGGCCATACCATGTCTGTTTGCGTTTCTTCGCAGTGGTCAGCAGGACTTCAAATGGACCAGTCACTGCCTGTTTTATTGTGCTTGAACTTCATCATTGGTGACGTGATCCTTATACGTGATGCCGAGGCTTCTTATAATGCATCTCTACTCAATTGTCTGAATTTTCCTTTGTAGTTCAGTTGTTAGAGTCCGTTTCTCACAATAATAGAGAAACATGGAGATGGACAGGGAGCTCATTAGTCTGATTTTGGAGCTGATGGCAATGCTCTTGTCATTAAAGATGGGTTCCAGTTTTGCCAATGCTGCAGTTGTCTGGGCTGTTCTGGCGAATGCTTCAAGTTTTGAGACTGTCTGAAATAATTGAACCAATGTACTGAGAATTTGGACTGTCTGATACCGTGGTTCCTGTCTATGATCAATGCCGGTGCTGTTGGGGTTGTTGGTCATCACTTTCCTCTTTTCTGTACCAGTTTCCATGCTGTAGGCTGTTGAT
>JADBJO010030708.1:5939-17567 GCA_016801955.1 Conus betulinus | reverse complement strand
GGTGTGAATTGCCACTCATCAAGGCTGCACCGGGGCACTGGATGTGAATGGCTTTTTCAACCTGCCTAAGAGCTCAACCACCTCACCCCCCCCCCCACCCCCAACCAACTCCCTCGACCTTCATTGACGCATGAAACTTATCATCTCTCTCTATATCCGCTCTCTCTCTCTTCTCTCTCTCTCTCCTCGCCTGCCTCTTGTTCTTCCCAAGTCCTAGAAGCTCACAATTACTGGTCTCTCATTTTACTTAGATGACTGCAGAATGGCAAAGTCACACACACACACCACACACACACACACACACAACACACACCACACACACACCACCACACACCACACAAACCACACACACACACACCACACACACAGATAGTTACTGGGTCGAAAGGGGGTGGGGAAGGCATCAGAGAAGAGAGGGAAAGGGTTGTGGGGGCTGTTAGGGGGGACTAACCACAGGGAATAGCTGCTGGAATTCTGACGAAACACACACAACACAAACACCACACACACACCACAACCACACACACACACACACACACAACACACACACACACACCCACACACCACACCACACACACACACACACACACACAACAACTAGGCTTTTAATCAAAACTGAAGTAGGAGAGCCACCGTCCCGTGCCCACGACCAGTGGTCAAACCTCTCTGACCACCCACATCCTGGCGACGTCACTGTCCAGCACACTAAAAGCGGTGGGTGACCAAAAGTCACACGGACCCTTGGAGGGGGCGTGACCCTATGACCGGAGCCATGGGAGTCAACGTGCTGACGGCAGTGGCGCCGCTCTTTTACTATATATCGATTTTTTTTTTCTTGCCCAGAGGGCTGGATGTAAAAAAGCATTCATGCTTAGTCCACTACCCTCTTAAAATAAATTCGTGTTGTGTTCTGTGAGAAGAACAGGAAAGAGAGAGGAGAGCTAGAGAGGAGTTTCGTCGTGGTGTGTGTTGTGTGTGGGTGGGTTGTTGTGCACACCACACACACAACACACACACCAACACGCGCGCCGCGCAGCGACGCGAGAGGAGAGAGAGAGGAGAGAAGGACGAGAGAGGATGAGAGACGAGCGGGAGGAGAGGAGAGCGAGAGCAGAGATGCGAGTGTTACGCAGGGGCATCTGTGGATGTGAGTGGATATGCGTGTCGTGTGTGGGTGTGTGCTGCGTGCCGCGCGCGCGCGTGGGTGTGTGGTGTATGGGGTGTGTGTGTGTGTGTGTGTGTGTCTGTGTGTGTCGTGTGTTGGTGTGTGGGTGTGCTGCGCGCGCCTCGCGCTCTCGGCGCACTCCACACAAACAGTGGTGTAACCCCACTCTTATATCTGACGACCTTGTCACAGACCCCGTCGCAACCTTTGGAAACTGACCGAAACAGGCTGCGGGCAACCCAAACCTAGCCCAGTATGTTAGCGGCGCGTTAAGATCAAAGCAAAATGAAAACTCCCCCCCCCCCCCCCCCCAACCCCCCCCCCACCCCCCAAACCCCCCCCCCCCCCACCCCCCCCCCCCCCCAACCCCCCACCCCACCACACCCCAAAACCACCCCCCCGCCCCCCCCCCCCCCCCCCCCCCCCCCCCCACCCCCCCCCCCACCCCCCCCCCCCCCCACCACCCCCCCATGCTCTTGTGGTGACCTCCGTTTCCACTGCCTAGCCCCACCCCACACCATTCCCCCCCCCCATGGCCACGTCACCCCCAACTCGACCCCCCCCCCCCCCCCCCCCACGACGACCAGGCGTCCCGGGGTCACTTCAAGGGGGAAACTGTCGATGGATGACCCTCGCAGCGCCCTCTGGCATGGGGAAGAACGACACCCAACCGCACCTGGCCCCCCAATCCAACTGCTAGGGGTCTCAGGCCATCAATGACGTCAGATGGCCACGGTTGGATGGCTTTTTTCTTTTTTCTTTCTCATTTTCTTTTTTTTCGCCTTTTCGGCTTTTTTTTCAGAATTCCTGTTTTTTTGGCTTTTTTTCTTTCTTCTTCTTTTTTTCGTTGTTTTTTTGTTCTCCTGTACCATATATCATTGTGCCAACTCACTGTGGTCCACATTGCACCCAATCACGCTCATCCGACACACGTCCACAGGCCACAGCCAGGCACACGACGCAGCCACGGCGCCGCCAGCAATCCACAGGGAGCAGCAAGCAGAGCAGTCAATGTCCAAGTCGTCAAGAGGCAACCCACCGGAGGAGGACACTGCACCCGCTTTGCCCGTGTCTACTTCGGTGGAGTTCAGTGGCGCCTGTTCTGATCCAACATAATAAGCAGGAAACCTCATACTAAACCCCCCTACTGATCGACGACGATAATTGCTTAGTCTTAGTCGAGGCCCGGCCACCGGCGTGATGTGAACTCTCCTCCAGAGGGCGGCGACCTCACGTCCGTCCAGCGACAAGCCCCCATGAATTTGTCATACCGGTGACACACTGACGGAAATCAAAACCAAGGCCACAGATCAGTTAGGGTGTTTCCACCCGAGCTGGTTCAAAAATGGATCGTGTGGAACCGCTGTCAGTGGTCCTGACAGGAGAACTGTACAAAGGCTGGGGAGGAGGAGGAGGACTGCCAAAGGGAGAGAGCAGACGACGGGCCAAGAAGCACAACACCGAATCCCGACCAAAGCCACCGTGGACAGCAACGCCAAGAGCTACACCAGACTACAGTCTAGGAAACCTTTTCATGGTCTCTGGCCAATAGGACGTCAATATGGACCCATCACGGTTCACGGTACATACACGCTTGGTGGATGTCCTAGAAAGTCAGAAGTCAAATAATGAGAGAGAGAAGAGAGAGGGGGCTTGAAGGGGCACAAACAGATTGGTCAGCTTTCTCCGATTGCCTGGGGCTCACATGCTTGACCTGGACACCACGGCCTACTATGCACCATCTACTGGCACTCACATCCACTGGCCACAGGCGAGGGCAGGTCCCGACGGGAGGAAATGACATTTTAGTGGCCGACATTTGGGGAAAATGGAAAGCATTTGGCCAGACGATGGTCATGTGACCCCAAGGGCTCACACACACACACACACACCACAACACACACACCCACACACACACACACTCACCACCCCACACACACCACACACACCACACACACCACACACACACACACACACACACAACACACACACACCACACACACACCACACACACAAACACCCACACACACCGAATTAATCCCGAACTGTTCTAAATAAAATTAGAATGGTGGATCATACATGGAACAAGCAATCAACCCCTCAATGTCGGAAAAAAACAAAATATGCCAACAAAAAGAAAATCAGAAATCAAAAATATGTAGACGTCTACAAAAATTAAAGAAATTTTAAGCAAAAAACAAGTACTCTCGAGGTCTGAGGACTATACTTTTTACAGTAAAAAAGTGCAGAAGAAGCAAGGTTTAACCGACTAGAAGCAATATATATAAAAACGTGAAAAACTTCAAACCATTTCAAGATTGTGATCTCAGCAGACCTCGTCGCGTCATCGCGCTCATGACCATACTATACCAACAGAAAGGGGCGTGTGGACACACGAACACTCCAGAGAGGAAGACAGACATACCAACTCTCTAGCATCATGTGGGTGTGGTGGAAGATGAAACTCTCATTCTCTGGACAGCGTGCTCCTAGATACAGACTGCTGCGGACGACAGAAGCCTGCACAGAGCAGCTGTCAAATGATGTGCCAAACCCGAACTTGCAAAACCTTCCGCCCAAGTGAAATGTTTCGTAATGATGAACTGCAAATTCATATTTGCCAAAACGACGTTCATGGATGGCATTCGAATTTCGAAAAGACAACAATGGCTCCCCTAACATGGGCCCTGATGAATCACGGTACATCAACTTAATTATGATTTCACATTATGTGCTATGAATTACAGACCCTTAAGGGTTCTCGTGACTATTAAAGTCGGAGTTGGAGTCATGCACTGTTGCACTGTCCACAGCCACTTAATCAATTGTCCACAGGCGAGACAGGTCCCGAGGGGAGGAAGAGTGGCCGACATTTGGAGAAATGGAAAGTGGCCAGACGATGGTCATTGGCCCCCAGGGCTCTCTCTCTCTCTCTCTCTCTCTCTCTCTCTCTCTCTCACACACACACACACACACACACACACCACACACACACACACACACACACACACACACACACACACATGCCCAGGATGCAAGCGCACTTAGTAGTCACAGGCACTCCACACATCCACCGGTGAGACAGGCCCAATCTGGAGGAGGAGGAGGAGGAGGAGTGGTCAACATTTTGGGAAGTGGCCAGTGGCCAGAGGATGGTCACACAAGACACCAGGGTGGTCACCGGCCCTTGCTGCATGCACGCATCTGGCATTAATGACCAGGGTCAGATGACAGGATGGGGTTGTCAGGAGGAGGATGAGCCAAGAGGTCACAGCCTGGCGCCAGGGCTTAGCAAGCCACCATGTGTGACGGAGTCAGACAGGATGGCGCAGCCAGAGCTGTGCTGAAGGCACCACAAGAGTTTGTGATGGTTTGCACTGAGAGAAAAAACTAGGAATCGTTTACAACTTCCCACAAGAGTTTGTGATCGTTTGCATTGAGATAAAAACTAGGAATCGTTTACAACTTCTTTCCCTGTTCAGGACATTGAAAAAGAGCGTACAACTTTGAGGGAGAGAAACGACCGACACTGTTAATTTAAAAAAAAAAAAAAAAAAAATCAGCACTCAGTTCAAAAACACGACACTTGAAAAAGCAATCCAAACACAGAGCTTATCACTTGCGAGTGCGCATAATGACGTCCAATGACAGAGAGAGAGAGGAGAGAGAGACAGAGAGAGAGGTGGGGGGAGAGACAGACAGACAGACAGACAGACAGAGAGAGAGAGAGAGGAGAGAGAGAGAGAGGAGAGAGAGAGAGAGAGAGAGGAAGAGAGAGAGAGAGAGAGAGAGAAATACGACAGACGGACTGGTAGATTAATAGGCAGACAAACAGAGAGCTAAACAGACAGGCAGATAGACAGACATATAGATAGATGTAGATTTTACGGCTGACGAAGTTTTGCAAAGATAAATAACCTAGTCTCTGAGGCAAAGTAACACACTTTTAATCCATGCATGGACTCGGTAAATGACTAATCCAGACACAGATAATGAAGACATGAAGACAGACAGTACAGAAAAATAAACAGACAGACAGACAGACAGACAGACCGACAGACAAAGTAAGAGAAATTTATGAGGAGCAGTGGGGGTTGGGGGGGGGGGAGAGCAGGGTACAGGGGGAGTGGAGGAGGAGGGGGGAGGGGCATGTAACGAGGCGACCCTACTTCCTGGTTTTGTTTGTCCTCGGAATGAAGAGGATGTCCGTCACCGCAGAATCATCATAAATCGTCACCAGAATCTCCACCCCCCCATCCTCCACCCCCCCCCCCCCCCCCCCCCGACCCACACACACCCCCTGCCGCATCCCCCCTCCACCCCCACCCCCCCCCCCCCCCACTCCCACAACTACCCCCCATCCTCCCTCCCTCCTACCCCCCCCCCCCCCCCCCCCGCCCCCCAACTCCCTTCCACCCACCCTGAGCCGAACAAGGCTTTCATCACAAAAATAAGAAGGGGCGAACAAACTGATGGAAGGAAGAAGGGGGAGGAGAAGGGGGGGAGGGGGAGTAGGGTGGAGGATAAAAAAAGGAACGACGGGGTGGGGGGGGGGGGGGGGGGGCAGGGGGGGTAGAAGGAGGAAGGGGAGGGGTGAGGAGATAAGCGTTGTGGCGGACACTGATTGCGGGGCGGGGGGGGGGGGGGGGGTGAGGGTTTTAGGAGGGGGGAGCTATGTCTGTTTCATGTCATAGAGGAGACGCTCTCACTGTCCGCAACGAACAGTCCGAGCTTCCACCCTTGTTTCTAAGTGTGTGTGCCCCCTGAAGATACGCAAGGCAGCGCTGCTGCAACTCCCGCCCGGCCCCCCCCCCCCCCCCCCCCCGCCCACCACACACACCCAAACAGCTTCAAGGTCACTGACACTGCTGTCAGCTGACCATAAGGGGGAGAAAGAAGAGGGAAGTGGATGGTGGATGTGGAGGTGGTGGTGGTGATGGTGGTGGCGGTGGTGGTCTTCGTCGGGTCGTTGTGAAACGGGGGGGGGGGGGGGGGGGGTACGGGGGAAGGGGGTGGTGGGAAGGTGTAGGGAAGGTGGGGGGTGATTACGGGCGAGTCTTGCCACATTTCTGAAGGCCACACGCCTCAGTTAGGAAGTTGGCTCTGGATCGCTACATAATCCGTGTGAGCGTTTGGGGGGGGGTGGGGGGGGGGGGGGGGGGGGGGGGGGGAGGGGGGGTGAAGCATCAATATCAGCCAGAAATTGACATCACCACTGGCATAATAGAATAGATCCAAATTTACCCCCACCCACCCCCACCCCGTCCCCCCAAACCAATCATTTCACTTGTTTTTTAAGGGATTTCCTCCCGATGACATCATTCACAGTCTAGATATACATGAGCTTACCGCTCACCTCACGTCACTTGTCAGGCCTTCGCAGTCACCCGTGACCCTGTCTTTGAGCCGGGAGGGGATGACGGGGGGGGGGGGGGGGGGGGGGGGGGGGGGGAGGGGGGTCAGGTTGTCCCCCAGCAGAACAGCCCCCCCTTCCTTCATTTAAATCCGCCAGATTGGAACCACCCGCCGTGTACCTTGATGGGCAGATGACAGTAAAGAAGGTCAATCAAATTTTCAGACACAATCCACATTCTCAAAACAAATCTTACTGTGCCTGCTGTCTGTAATCTGTCTGACTCTTTTTTAAAGAAGCAAGACCTTGGCGCGTGAATTTCTGGGGTGTACAGCCTGCAAAAACTACTGTCATCTTTAACAGTACTATCCTCTTCCTTCCTGTCTTTCTGGGCAGGGGAGCACGGGGGGAGGGCGGGGGGGTGGGGGGGGTGGTTCTAGCGGTGCGTGCTCGAGGACTATGATCTTTCCAAAACTGCTCCCCCTGCCCACCCCCCCGCACCCCCCCCCCCCCCCCCCCCCCCCCCCTTCCTCCTCCCTTTCTTTCTGTGCAATGCGGTCTGGGTTCGGATCAGGCAATCGGCCGGATGGATCTTTTTAAGGAGGTACCGTGTTTTCCAAGAAGCTCTCTATCTCTCTCTCTCGCTCTCTCTCTCTCTCTCCTCTCTGTGTGGGACGCCGTTATTCCCATCATCGTTCAGGAAATTCTTTTTAATAATTTTCAAACAAAATCTTCTTACAAAAGAGGCAGAATAAACCGCTGCAGGGAGAACATCATTTTGTTCTGTCTTTCAATGGCAAGAGATCGCGGGGAAAGCGTGCATCGGGGAAAGGCATGACAGACGGGCTATTGTATGGGCATCCACCAATCCACCACATCCCTCCAACCCCCCCACCCCCCCCCCCCCCCACCCCCCCCACACACAAACCCCTCACCCACCCCATCACCCTTTCTATAGCACACGACTTGAGGTAACTGCACGCGCCACAGTCGTGACGCTTTGCGTGATATCAGGATCCTCTCTTGAGGAACGACAATGACATTCTGTGTCTGGAATCTGTGGGAGATGACGTTTCCCGTTGTCTGTCGAAAACAACTGTCACGCCGACCGCCTTCAGGCAGCGCTGATTCTTTAGACCATGTTTGGTTTTAAAGAAAAAGAAACTTTATTTCATTTCGTACATGTTTTGTTCGTTCTGTTGTTCAGTGACAGCAAACAGTGGAATGAATTTTTACAGACTGGCAGTATTCTGTATAATATTTACTAACAATAAGGATAATACTAAATATTATTATTAGTTATGGCGCTCAATCTTAAATTCTGAGCTACAGTTGCAGGACAGGCCACGTCAAGCCTGCATTTCCTATGGTTCAAAAACTTTGGCAGAAGGATCGTCTTCCGCCTTAGTCTTGTTATTGTTTTTCTTGTTCTATGTTCGTCTTATACCTTTCTATTCTTCTTATTATCGGCTTCTTAATTTTCTTTCAACTCGATTTTTGCTTCGTTGCTTCTCCTTCTTATTATTGTTTCCTCCTTTTTTCTTCTTTACAGTTAGATTCTTCTTCTTCTTCCTTCTTCGTCTTCTTCTTCTTTCTGTATTTCTTCTTCTTCTTCTTTCTTTCTTTATAGTATTACGTATTCTCTCTATTAGTCATTCGTTTATCTCTTCTTATTCCTTCCTCTGCTTCTCCTTCTTCTTCTGTTTATTCTTCTTTTCGTCTTCTTTTCTCTTATTCTTCTTGTCCTCTTCTTCTTCTCTTTCTTCTTCTTTTATTCTCTTCTCTTCATATCTGCTTATGACTTCTCTTCTTCTTCTTCTTATTCTTATTCCCCCTTCTCCTTCCTGCTCTCCGCATTCATGTCGTTCCTCCCTCCTTAAAAAAAAAAAAAAAAAAAAAAACTTTCGGACAATTCTCTCAGTTTCGGCCTGCTGTCTATTGGCTGGAGCCGCTGTGTGGCGTTTGGGGCCGTGTTCAGTCCATGCATGTAGGATCTCTGGTTTTCTGATGATGTCTGTCCGTCCGTGTCACCTCTGTGTTGGTTTGTTTGCTTGCTGTTGTTTGTGTGCTTTAGTTTTATATCTTCTCTCTAGTTCTTCGATCAAATCCTTTCTCTCTTCAAACCAACGATTTTTTTTTTTTTTTTTTTAAATAATTTTTCGCTCTCTCCCCGAACTTCTCGTACTGAAAGTTTCACCCACCAACACCCCACCTCCCCTCACCCTTCCCTTACCCCCTCTCCGTTCCTCCTTCCTTACTTCTGCCCCGACTTCCTTACTCCCACATCCCCACCACCAAACCACCCCCACCCTCCATCCCCTAGCACACACACACACACATGAGAAGATCGATAAATAGTTAGGTAATTGAAAAACGCCTGGTGAACTTTTAAAGGACAGGTCAGATCGTGTTTTGTTTTGCACGGCACTAATTCCAGGCGTGTTCCTTTCAGCATCATGCCAAACGTTTTCTTCTGCATTCCAGAGCGTGTGCCGTTTGACTGTTATGGAACAGACATGCCAAGGGCCCGTTTGGAGCATTCTGAGCTCATACGATGTGTTTGCAAGAGACACTCTTTCTCCTCTCTCTCTTCTCTCTCTCTCTCTCTCTCTCTCTCACACACACACACACACACACACACACACACACATACACACACATACACAACACACAGGCACGTTGCACAGGCACTCACGCGCGCACGCGCACGCGCACACACACACACACACACACACACACACACTACACCACCACCACCACACCACCACTCTCTCTCTCTCTCTCTCTCTCTCTCTCTCTCTCTCTCTCTCTCTCTCACGCACGCAAGCACGCAAGCACGGCAAGCACGCACACACACACACACACACACACACACCACACACACACACACACAACACAACACAACACACACGTGCGCGCGGGCACATGCAAATTACAGACTAAAAGAAGAAAAGAAAAATTATCATGATATCATGTTCGAAAACACAGACTAACACGGAAAATACCCAAAGCATCCTCAGCTCTTCACGGACGCTTCCGTGCTCGATGCCAACAAGACGTTGGGGCAGCTTTTGTCATCCCCACACTTCACACACACACACACACACCACACACACACACACACACACACAACACACACCACACACCACACACCACAACACACCACACACACACACACACACACAAACACACACACCACGCTCGCACACACACACATGCGCACCGTGCCCACACATCCATAATACACCCGTGTACATTGCACCACACACACATAACAATGATAAAAAATGGCCACAACTAATGTTAGGAAGGTACTCAAGGTCTGCCCAGCGCCGTTGGGCTAATGCTGTAGGCCAGAGATCCACTAAAGTCGTAGCCACGAGACCCTCCTTCTTCAATTCTCTCATCTTTAGTTATCTGTTCATTTAGCCATCAGCTTTTTTCAAATCGTGCGCAGGTGGGGTCTCAAAAACTTTGGCGGATGTGGTGCAGCGTATATGGACTGGTCCGCACTGCAGTGACGCCTCCTTGATGAAACTGAAACTGATTATTTTTTCCATCTCCCTTCCCTCAGTGAACCTTTTCCCAGTGAAACTCTTTTTCCAGTTAACTCTTTTTCCCGTGAACTCTTTCCTTCGGTGAACTCTTCCTTCCAGTGAACCCTTTTCCCAGTGAACTCTTTTTTCAGTGAACGCTTTTTCCAATGACCTCTTTCCTTCCGGTGAACCCTTTTTCCAGTGAACCTTTTGCCAGTGAAAAATTTCCTTCGGTGAACTCTTTTCCAGTGAACGCTTTTTTCAGTGAACTCGTTTCCAATGAACTCTTTCCTTCCAGTGAAATCTCTTTTCCAGTGAGCTTCTTTTCCAGTGAAAATTTTCCTTCCAGTGAACTCTTTTTTCAGTGAACTCTTTTACCAGTGAGAACTCTGTTTCCAGTGAAACCTTTTCCAGTGAAAATTTTCCTTCCAGTGAACTCTTTCCAGTGAAATCTTTTTTCAGTGGAACTCTTTTCCAATGTACTCTTTCCTTCCAGTGAACCTTTTTTTCCAGTGAATTCTTGTTCCAGTGAACTCTTCTTACAGTGAACTCTTTTACAATGAACTCTTTTCCAGTGAACCTTTTTCCAGTGAAAATTTTCCTTCCAGTGAACTCTTTTTCAGTGAACTCTTTTCAGTGAACTTTTTCCAGTTGAACTCTTTTTTCAGTGAAACTCTTTTCCCAATGAACTCTTTCCTTCCAGTGAACTTTTTTTTCAGTAAAATCTTTTTCCAGTGAACTCTTCCTTACAGTGAACTTCTTTTCCAATGAACTCTTTCCTTCAGTGAACCTTTTTTCCAGTAAAACTCTTTTTCCAGTGAACTCTTTTTCCAGTCAGCTCGTTCCTTCCAGTGAACCCTGTTTCCAGTGAAAAATTTCCTTCCAGGTGAACTCTTTTTCCAATGAACGTAGTTGTGTTCCAGTGAACTCTTTTTTTCCAGTGAACCCTTTTCCCGTGAACTCTTTTCCGTTTTCACAACCACAGAATTCTATGCTATTTTGTTATGTTCTCAGTTCGCAGTGTTGGTGCTTGAAAAAAGGTTTTTCTAACAACTAAACCAATAATATGGCAACTGATTTCACGGGCGTCGCGTGGCTCAAACTTTTTATCTTCCTCGTCTTATATTTCATTAGGTACGCAGCTGTCCAGCCCAAAACCATCATAACTAGCTTTAGAAATTCTACGACAATCTTCCGTGAGCATATTTGAGAACAGTCCATTAGATACACGCCGAATCCATTGCTATTCTTCCACACAAATACACAGCATTAACTATTTTCGACAAGGAAATCGTTATCACATGCTGCCTGGGCTAAGGCTGTGTCAGGGCAAACGGAAATAGGTAGAACCAAAGGCTACATCCAAATGTTTCTGGTTATTGCTCTGCGTAGGTATGCGGGGCGTCTTCGTCAAGTGGACAAGCCTAGCTAACACCATCAATTTTCCCCAAATCCCTCGAAGTCGGAAGGGGGTGCCCACATGGCGGGGCGGGAATTAAAAAAAGGCACACACGTAAGTTATCATCCCAGCGGCGGCATTTGTACCCTGTGTTCAAGTAACTTCGGCGTTCGGA
>JADBJO010030707.1:0-17567 GCA_016801955.1 Conus betulinus | reverse complement strand
TGAAACAGCTCTCGTCGCAGGAAGGGAAGAAAAAAAAAGAACCCTGAAAGCAATGGCAGAAGCGCCAGAGCTGGATGTCGTCAAGGAGGAACAAAAAGGAACTTCATAAGGCTTAACTTTCCTACAAATATCAGGTGTCCAAGTGGCTCAGTGGTTAGCGCGCGAGTCATTAAGAGGAAAATGAGCATGTCCAGAGGGTGATGGGTTCGAATCCCAGCCATGGCTCGTCCCAAGATGGGGAAAAAAAAAGGGGACAGCAGAGGAACATCCGGAGTCATGAACCAGATTTGGCCCAACCCCCCTAGAGTGTCAGGAGATAAGGGCCGAAACACTTGTTTGAAGGGGGCTTCTCTTCTGAGGACTCTCTGCTGCCACGCTCTCCGCGAGTTTCTTTCTACTGAGGAGAGAGAGAGAGAGAGAGAGAGAGAGAGAGAGAGAGAGAGAGAGAGAGAGAAAGTCTCTGTGCGTCGGTGAACGGACTGAGTGTGTGCGCGCGTGCATGTGCGCGCTTGCGTGTGTGTGTGTGTGTGTGTGTGTGTGTGTGCGCGCGCGCGCGCGCGTATGCGTGCGTACGTGCGTGCACGCAGTAAATACGATTTTTTTTTAATCGCAAAAGCAATATTGGCGGGAGACAACTGTTGCAAGTGAGGTTTCAAAACGGAGTGACTGAGAGCGGAAAATGAAGCACAATATAGAAAGAGAGGGGGGTAGTTACCGCCAAGAACATAGACGAACAAGTACAGGACAAGACACAATGCATTTCGGCATCTTGGATCTTCTTCAGGCAAAAACAGAAGACCCAAGAGGTCGAAACGCATTATGTCTTGTCCTGTACTTTGCTCGTCTATGTCCTTGGCGGTAACTAACCCCCTTGTTACGGCGACAAACTGTGCTGCATGCTTTGTCGCCGACGACAAAGTGTGCTGCACAGTTTGTCGTTCCAGCCATGAGAAATATCCACAAGTTTGCACACTTTGTCGCCCTTTGCACACTTTGTCGTCACTTTTCATATGTGACATTGCTGCACACTTTGTCGCCCCTCCAAAGAAAAAAACTTCAGATCTGAAGTCAATCGTGCATATTGGACTAAGACTAATTGGTTTTGTGTTTTGTAATCCTAGTTATAAGACCGTACTTTACAATCAAAATGGAAAAATTCTCTCTCTCTCTCTCTCTCTCTCTCTCTCTCTCTCTCTCTCTCTCTCTCTCTCTCTGTGTATGTGTGTGTGTGTGTGGTGTGTGTGTGTGTGTGTGTGTGTGTGTGTGTGTGTGTGTGTGTGTGTGTGTGTGTGTGTGTGTGTGTGTGTGTGTGTGTGTGTGTGAGTGTGTGTGTGTGTGTGTGTGTGTGTGTGTGTGTGTGTGTGTGTGTGTGTGTGTGTGTGTGTGTGTGTGTGTGTGTGTGTGTGTGTGTGTGTGTGTGTGTGTGTGTGTGTGTGTGTGTGTGTGTGTGTGTGTGTGTGTGTGTGTGTGTGTGTGTGTGTGTGTGTGTGTGTGTGTGTGTGTGTGTGTGTGTGTGTGTGTGTGTGTGTAAAATATATGTTCCACGCGCTGCAGACGAAACAACTTGGTGATCTTCTCTTAAATGTAGGACATATGTTGACTACGGGTCAAGGATGATGCCGACATTTTTTTTTTTTATTTATCTGTTTATTTATTTTTTACAGAATAACAGTTAATAATGGTTATAACGGCGAATAACGATTTTTTCTTCTTTACCAAATGTCTCAGAAACTACTTGACCGATTTTAAAGCGGTTTGGACGAATTTGTGTCAAATCAAGGCCTTCTTTCAGGCAATGGGATATGATTGTGACAATTCGTTAATACCTGTTATAAACCGTTGAAATATCAAGAAAACATATTTCACTATTTTCACAGAAAACTGATCGTTCTGAAAATTGATAGGTATCTTAAATATGGGTGAAGGCCGATGCCGACAATTTATTTTTCGACGATCTTCGCCGACTTCCGCAATAACGACCATAAATGTTTTTGTTTTTTTTTTTTGTTTTCTTTATGGAGTATCTTAGAATCTACTCGGCTGATTTTTAAGCGATTTTTGAGAGACTGTAGCAAAGCAAGAAGCTCTTGATCCAAGTGTGGATATGGACCTATATTTGTGACCATTATAAAACATTGCTATTGTCTTGCTTGCATCTTGTTATAATTAATTCCATTATTATCAGTCTGTTCGCCTCTCTTTCATCAAGTACCTATTTTAACCGATTTACAAAAAAAAAAAAAAAAAAAAAAAAATCACATTCGTGATTAATCTGAGTTTTCGTGTGTGCAGTGTTTGTCGTTAGCAAGTGTAGTGAAAAAAGATTATATGTATCAGGGCTGGGGGTAAAGAAAAGGTACTACTTTTCGCCAAAGTGTTTGAGTGTGGCGCTTTTGCCTTTGACAGGCTTCCTGCAGTTCCTATGCCACACTGGAAAGTATTATATTCGGACATCCAACTTGTCCATGTTGAGTGTAGATATCATAAAATTAGATTAATGAAACTGCGAGGCCCTTGTGTGGTATTAACTGAATTGAATGTTTCTAATGTAAACTCAGGTGCTCGAAATGGGGTTTATTTGTCTGAGAGCATAAAATGTACTACGTTTTAGGACAGAGATTTAAAGACAGAAAGAAGAATAGGTTAGACAGAAAAAAAAAAATGAACTTTGCATTCAAACCTACTGCACTGAAGAAAGAAAAATCTATGGTACAAATTAAAAAAAAAAACACACTCGGAAGGTTCTTTCTGCAGACCGTTTTATTCAACTTGTCATCAACAAGCAAACACAGGCGTATTTAAACATCTAATCATCGTTCATAGAAAGGTAGAATGTAACAAAATGAGAAAAAAAAAGGTAATTCAAACGTGAAACTTTAAACAGCTACAGCAGACAATTTTAGCAGACAATGGTTTTTTCTTCCCAATAAAAAAGATAGTTCACATTTAAATTTCTTGCATTTGTCTCATTCAAAATCATGTCAGATCCAGCGTTATGCACAGTTTATGATAAACAATGAAATGTTAACGCATTTGTAATCAAGAATTTATACTGTCTTCAATATTAGTTACACCAGAACCTCCTATACCAAATCCAACAACATTGTAGAACTACACAATCTACAACATACGTGTCACGGACGGACAGCCCTCCAACCCACTTTCAATGTGTTATTTAAATTTGTTAGTTTGTTACCACCTTATTTTTGTGTAAAAGAGGGGTGGGCGGTTGTGTGTTGTCAACTTTTCAGGGAGAAAAAGGGTGCCCGTCCGTGTGGTTTGCATGCATCCTTTTGCACCGCATGAACATCTTTTTCTGTGCGATACTCGGGTAGTTGTGGAAGCCAGTGGAGAGCTCACTGAGTCGTTGGGAGTTATTTCCCTTTGATCGGCAGTTGGCGCTTGGGAAAAGTTTTTACTTCACTCGGATTGGACCCACGAGTGGAGAGACCACGTTCTCTTTGGTGCGGCGTTTTATAACTTTTTGACGAAGGCCACTGATCTACCTGACTGTGGTAGTCTTATAAGTTGAGAGAGAGGAATCCCTATTCCTGCCCACCAAGTCTATACCTTAACCCTCTTCGCTGGGGGTGACCAGCCGTCGACCGTCCCATGGTGAAGGGCTGCTGGTGCTGTTGGTTCCGGGGTCCCGGTAGTCTTTTCGCTGAGGATCAGCCTGCCGGGCCCACCTTTTCCCCTTCTTTCCACCCGTCGTTCTGGTGAGTTATTTTCGTGCTTCTCAGTTTGTTCCTATTTCGCATTCCACTAGGGTATCGGTTGTAAATGATAAAATTAACATTTTCATTCAAAAATCTATCGTTTTGGGTACTGTGCTGAGGCAGTACTATAGGGTTTGGAGAAATATTGTGGTTTCAGGCGCGCTGCGAGCGTTAGCCTGATTTGTTGCTAAGAAGTGCAAGTTTGAATTTTATTCTAAACGCGCTGCGCTAAAGCAGTGGCATTTTGTCGTCAGCGAATCGTGTGGACACATGGCGCGCCGCGCGGGCTTGCCTGTTTTTGCTGAGTCATTTTGATTTGTGTGTACCCCGTCAGAGAGAGGGGTATGGTTGTCTGGTTTTATGGTGTGCGACACCATGGTGCACCATTGTGAGTACTTCTTTTTGGTGGAATCTTGTAAAGAATGAGTGTCGGCAGTACTTATTTGCAGTATAAATTATTATTTTTTTATTTATTTTCATTTAAAACCTTCAGGCCGGGCGCGGTGTTAGTGGAGTGACCACGCGACTCGCTTTTATGTATTGTCGATTTTATTATGTTTATCTCATTTGTTTATTTTACTATTTTATTTTCTTTAGTATGAATGTGGTATGGGTGTGTTTTTTGTGATGATTTAAATGTCAGATTAAAACTCAACACATTAGGATATTGAGAAATAACATACTGCTTAAAAAAAGTGTTTAAATGTGAAATAAATTATTATTGAAGAACTAAATTGACAGTCTTGTGGGTGTGGCCCATCTCGCCAGGTAGTAGCCTGCACCCACACCATACCTCAGCTGTATTTAGAGTGAGATTCTAATGCCCCCCCCCCCCCCCCTTTTTTAGGGCGGGATTGATTGGGCATCGTGTCAAGTTTTGGCACGGCCCAGACGCCCTTTTCATTGCAGGGTGCCCAGTCTGGAAGCTGTCTGAGGGAGGAACGGGACGCTGACTGAGGTGCTGAGAGCGAGGCCAGAGCGCCAGTCCTGAGGGTACACTCTTTGGATCCGGAGGGTATCGACGACTGTGCTCTGGGTGCACCGGTGTTTCCCTGCTCGGACAGTGAAAGGACTCTCCTCTTCTTTAAGTTAAGTTTTGTCTCTGGCTGTGTATGGGTGGTGTTTGGTGATGCCTGGCGTGTGGGAGACGCTCTGTGGGCCTGAGATAGTGTGAGTGTACATCTGTGAACACCTGAAAAAATGTACATGAAGTGTATAAGTGTATGAATGTTGGTGAATATGCTTGTATGGCTGGGGTAAGCCCTGTTTTGTCTTTCATTTAATTGTTTCTCCCCTGTCTTTCTTCTTTTAGATCATTTTGGGATTGTTCCCTGGGTCAGGGTGGGGGTCTTTTATTGTTTTTTTTTTTTGTCCATTAAGTAGATATTTTCTTTAAGGTCTATATCCTCTTCTATTTTCCCTTCTTTCCCAATTTATCACTCTCTGTCCTCCCTCTTCTTGATAGGCGTCCCTCCCCTACTAGGTGTGAATGAGGTGTTTTCTTCAATTTTATCAATTGTATATTTGGGTTATTTTCTGATTTTCCACGAGTGGTTTGAGTGTGTGGTCGGTGGGTGTTGTGCCCTGCTGTTCCCTCTCTCCTCCTCTGCCCTCACATCCTTGATTCAAGGATCTTGACTTTGACACTTTGGGGGCTTGTCCGGGATGTGACGGTCTGGAGTGAGGAGGGTTGGTTAGGATTTCCACAGCACTCTCGACTACTGCTCCAGCCCTCATGGCTGTGTTTGTAATAAGCGGGTGGTTGGCTGGGCCGGAGTCCCACCATGAAGGGGACTCCACGCGGAGTGGTGCATTTGCGGGGTCGCCGTGACCGGAAAGTCCGGTTCCCGTCCTAGGCCGCCGGCGCTCTAACCGCCTCCGCGTCTCTTTGTCCGTTTTATTATTTTTCTAAAAGTATCGCCGGTGTGTGTAAACTTAACTTGACTCCTTAACTTTACTGTTATCTTTCAATAGGTAACGGGAGGGTAAAGGGTGGGGAGTATTTGGGGTTTTTATTGTGCAGGTTCTACAGCGTCAGTGTTTGTGCTGACATAGGTCTGACCGTATTTTGCTTGCCTGATTTGCCTGTACCCCAGACTACGACTGAAAGTAGCGCAGGTAAAAGTAGGTGGGATTCTGGTGGTCTAAGTCGCGTGCGGAAAACTAGCTGGTAGCACCCTCTGTCCTGTTAAAACACTTAAAGTATTTATTTTTCTGGTGATTGTTATTTTGCTTACACTAGGATCAGGTTTCTGTATTTTGTAGATTAGCTCCCTTCTGATAGGCTTTTCTCTTCTATCTATTCGCACTCACTAGTTATTTATATATTCATATTTTCTTGTTAGTTTAAAATTTACACTCTTTGATGGTGGTGTGTGCGTTGTGGAAAAAAAAAGTTAGTGTGTGTGGATTGAGAGGTTGGCTTAACTGGTCTGTGTTTATCCGTTACGCCACCTTCCAACTTACAGTGTACCCCACCCCTTTGTCACTCTCACCGCGGTGTTACACATTTCAGCCATGCTCGCATGGGCTGTCCAGTAAAAAAAAAAAAAAAGACTGCGCGCCGTGACTGGGTCAGCTTGAACTCTACAGGCTAGGCGTGTTGGTGCAGTGTGCACATATCGGCTGCGGGGTAGTCAAGAGCAATCTTTTCGACGACTTTGCGATACCGTTCATTTTTGCGTCGCCGTCATCTCGTTTATTCCGTCGTGATTTAATTATTCCATCCGGCCGTTACTTGTATTTATTCTCTTTTCCTGTCGTGGCATTTTCGTGCGCTGTCCGTGTTTTATATTTATATTTATTTTGCGGCCGTTATATTTGCGTTGTCGTAGCTGAGTAAAATCAAAAATAGTTTGATACTTTATTCAGTCAGTTGAGGATTTGTTGGTTTAGTGTATTGTTCCTACACTTAGGATCAAGAAGACCTAACCACATGTCTAGTGGGCTTCATTCACAAGTGATTGTTATTGAAAAAAAGGTTTAGGGCGGTATTCCTTCATTTAGGAATCTCTGTAGGCCCTATTCTCCTAAGTTTCTGCTTAGTTTCCTTCTGGTGTGTCGACTCACTGTGCGACAGTTGAGGGCTTCATTCAGAGGAGTTTTTCTTGGTCAAGAGGGTTTTTGAAAGAGTTGTTCCCCCTTTGATTGTTATCCTTTTGGTGACGCAAACACGTTTTCATTGTTGCAGTGTTTGGGCACTGCTTCTGTAAAGGGTCGTGCCCTTTACTTGGTGAGATTTTCTATAAAATTTCTTCGTCGTGACTCTGTCCGGGGACAGGTGCTTTTCTCTTTGTGTTGTTTTGATTCTGCGTCAGTCTCAAGGGGGTATAGGAAACTATCTTCCCGTACCTGGTTGCTGGATTGGCGTTATTGATCTGGAAGCAGGTAGTCTTCCACTGAGTGGTGTGATTTGACATATTGGCAAGATTTGTATTTCAATCAAGACTTACTTCCACTTAGCTGTGAGTCAGGTCTGAGCACAGATTTATTGGTTTCAAGTGTTTGGGACTAAGTGACATTTCTTATTGTAGCCATATTTCAGGAAGCGTTTTGCCCTGCGTGTTTTACGTGAAAACTATTGTGCGTAATCACTTTGTGGGAAAAAAAAATGGCTACTGGAGAGGATCGGCGGTTTACCCGCTCTCAAGTAAAGAGCACAGGGATTTGTGCCTGGACTAACTACTCCTGTGTCTCACTACACCTCCCGCACAGGAACTGACATTGATACTCACGTGGTATTCTCACTGGAGAAGGACAACCACCTGTCACGACGTCCCCGTCAGTCAGTATAACCAGGCCTTTTGGTTCACCGTCTCCGAGGAGACGACCACTTCCCACCTCCTTCTCCAGCGTTGGTCGACCTATCCCTTTCTGAGGGAGACCTAATGCGTCCACCGTCACCGTGCCCGCGTATCCCTGGACCAGCTCCACTGGATCCATTGCTTATGATGAGGTTTGAGAGAGAAGAGAAGGAGGCAAAGGAAAGGAGAGAGAGAGAGAGAGAAGGAGGCGAAGGAAAGAAGAGAAAGGGAAATAAGAAGGATGGAAAGGGGAGAGAGAAGCGAAGGAAGAAAGGAGATGGAGAAGGGAGATGGAGGAGAGGGAAGCGAAGGAAGAAGAGAGAGAGAGGAAAGAAGGTTAGAGAGAGAAGAGAAAAGAGCAAAGGAAGAAAGAAGATGGAAAATGGAGAATTGAAATGAAAAGACAAGAACAAGAAGACAAGAAAGAGAGGAGGAAAAAAACCCAAAGGAAGAGAGAGTTAGATTTCGAAACTCGTCTTAATATTGAGCGAGAAAAAATCCGAGCAGAACTCATCTCGCAACTAGAGGATGATGACAATCTCTCTCAGGGATCACCACATGCTCCAACATCTGTAGCCGGCAACGTCAGGGTGGAAACTATACCGCCACTTGTTCCTCCCGTGATTCCAATGCGCAAATACAATGATAAGGAGTATATTTACACTTATATCGAGCATTTTGAAGCTGTGGCACAAGCTTATAAGTTAAGCAACGAAAGAAAGGCTCTATATCTAGTGAGCAATCTCACGGGTAAAGCTAAGAAGGCCTTCGTAGATATTCCACCAGGAGCTACATATGACGAGCTAAAAGCTGCTTCGAGAACTAGACTCCACATGACCCCAGAGCTACAGGAGGCAATTTCGCTCCATAAAGAAGCTACCTGATGAGACGTTCTACCAACTTGGCGAGCGGCTTCGTCGATCCCTCGATTATTGGGTGGAAACGTCAGGGTTGGAGTTGAGACAATGTATTTTATTGGAGCAACTCATGAATTCGGTTTCGCCTGACCTACGCTGCAAGTTGGGTGAGGCCCAACCAGAGTTACGCAGAGGCATTGAGGATAGCTGAGGCCTATGTCGATGCACGACGATATTATTACCATTCCTCAGCAGGTACCAGGAAACCACAAAGTGGAGATTTCGTCTGCCACCGGGCAGTCTTTCGTCTCCAGCAAATGCGGACCACCAGAACCCTAGGGGAAGAGGGACAAACCAGGCGCAGAGCCGACAGTGTTTTGTATGTGGTCGCATCGGGCATCTGGCACGTGACTGCCCGGACCGCAAAAAACAACCTACAACACAATTTAAAGTGGCATATGGGGAGGTGGAAGTGACTACACCAGCCTGCCCTCCCTTCCTGTCAGTAGTAGCGGGAAACGTTGTCGAGGCCATCAGGGACACGGGCGCCACGGCAGTATTTATCAACGAGAAGTTAGTTCCTATGGATGCTCCTCGTGAAATACCTGTGAAGTCGCGGGGATTGAGTCGTCGTTCACTGTCACTCGATCAACGGTGCTTGTAGACCTCTCGACGCCCTACTTCAAGGGGAAAATATGGGCAGTGGCTTTGAAGCAGCCAGCGTACTCCCTCCTCATAGGGAACACAGTCTGCCTGGAGGACGGTAGGAGCTTCTCCTTATCTACTGAGTTACCTCCAGAGGTGTTCGTCGCCGCCACCACTCGGGCAGGCAGAGAGAGAAAAGAGGGGTCCTAAAGCCCTTGTTTAAGCCCGTGCCTTCACACGACCAGGTCAGCTTAGAACCTTCGGCGATCAAGGGACTACAAAACGTCAAGTTTGACCAGCAAAAGGGACTTCTACACCGGCAGTTCTCTTCAGCACCCACTACGGTCACCCAGCTGGTCGTACCAGAAGCGCTTCGACAGACAGTGTTGCGTCTGGGGCATGACCCTGCCCATGGCCGGGCTCCTGGGAACAAGACGCACTCTGGAGCGGATTCAGCAAGCCTTCTACTGGCCTGGGATGACTCAGGATGTCAGGAGATACTGTCGAACCTGTGACATATGCCAGAGAACCACGCCCAAGGAACGGCATACCAAGGTGCCTCTAGGCACAGTTCCTTTGGTAGGAACTCCCTTCGAGAAGGTCGGTGTGGACCTTGTCGGCCCCATTGTTCCAGCGTCAGACCGTGGACACCGCTTCGTATTGGTTATGGTCGACTACGCCACTAGGTATCCTGAGGCCCACGCCCCTCAAGAAAATAGATGTCGCAACCGTAGCTGAAGCACTATGGGAAATATGGACAAGGACAGGTGTGCCAGGGAGTGTCCTATCGGATCAAGGAACTCAGTTTCTATCTGGTGTGTGATGGATGAAGTGTACCGTTTGCTGCAAGTCCACAGGGAGACAACTACATCGTACCATGCACAGGCGAACGGGCGAGTGGAACGCTTCAGTGGGACTCTCAAATGGATGATTAAGAAACTGGCTCAAGAGCAACCCCATGATTGGGACAGATTCCTGCCCGGCGTTTTATTTGCCTACAGAGAAGTGCCCCAAGAGAGTATGGGATTCTCTCCCTTCGAGCTACTCTACGGGAAGACTGTGAAAGGCCCCATGGCAGTGCTACGTCAGTAGTGGACCCAGAAGCTGCGGACTCAAGCTCAGTATGTGCTGGATCTGAAGGAGAGGATTGCAGCTACATGCAAACTAGCACACCAAAAATCTGGCCCATGCTCAGAAACGATATAAACAGTACTACGACCAGAAGGCCAGGCAAAAATGGTTTGAACCAGACGATGAAGTGCTACTTCTTCTACCCCTACACCACAATAACTGCAGTTGTCCCGGCAGGGACCTTTCAGAATCTTGAGGAGAGTTGGGGACTGGGACTATGCTGTCCTCGTCAAACGGGAAAGAGAAACTCATACATGCCAACCGCCTCAAGAGGTATGAAAGAAGGGAGTCATGCAATGCTGGATTTACGCCCGCCCGTGGTAATAGGACAAAGTAGTGAAACTCCGTCCTTGAGCTTCGACATCCCATGTGTGGCGACTCAGCCCAGTGAAACATGGAAAGACGTCCAGGTCGCGCAAGACCTACCTGAGGAGCATCAAGCTGCAGCAAGAATGTTGTGCCAAGAATATGCCGATATTTTGACTGACGTACCACTACGTTGCAACCTGGGAAATTGTGCTCTGGTTCTCACTCAGCAGGAACCCATTCGAGTAAAACAGTACCCACTACCCCTGTCGCAGTCCGTTGCCATCAAGGCTGAAATTCAGGACATGTTGCAAATGGACGTCATCGAGCGTTGCAGTTCCCCTTACTCCTCGCCTATTCTACTGGTCAAGAAACCTGATGGCCGGATGAGGTTTTGCGTGGACTTCCGAAGGTTGAATCGAATCCTCAAGTTCGACGCAGAGCCAATGCCAGACATGGGAAAGATCTTCGCTCAGTTGGCCAAGGCCCAGTACTTCAGCAAACTTGACTTGACGAAAAGCTACTGGCAGATACCAATGGATCTTGCTGACAAGGAAAAAACCGCATTTACTACGCCTGAGGGTCAGTTTCAGTTCAAGGTTATGCCGTTTGGACTCAAGACTGCAGGTGCAGTGTTTAGCCGTATCATGCGGCTCATGTTACAGCCACTGGAAATGAATGAAGCTCATTACTTCATCGATGATCTTCTTTTGGCAACTATGACATGGGAGGAACATCTGCGCTTGCTAAGGAAACAGTTCCATCGTCTTCGAGAAGTACAACCCGCCGAACGCCCTACCAAGGGCAGGATAGGGGAGTCAGAGGTGCCGTTCTTGGGTCATGTTGTGGGCAGGGGGTACCTTCTGCCAGAACCCGACAAGGTACGAAGAATCGAGGACGCTCAGCCACCCAAGACTAAGAGAGGGAGCTCCGTTCATTCCTGGGCCTGGTTGGATATTACAGAAAATTTGTGCCCCACTTAGCAGAAACAACAAAGCCCCTTACCGACAAAACCTGCTCGAAAGCCCGAGAATCTGGATTGGAAGGAGGAAGACGTGAAGGCTTTCAGGGAGCTGAAGGACGCTATATCCAGACCGCCAGTGCTCCAGCTTGCAGACCTGACGCCACTTTCGTGCTCCGCACAGATGCGTCCAGGATTGGGCTCGGGCTGCTCTCCTCCAAGACCAAGGTCGAGGTCTGCTTCCCATATCCTATGCCAGCAAGAAGTTGACAGGAGCAGAATTAAACTACCACACCATCGAGTTGGAGTGTCTGGCCGTGGTGTGGGCCGTCCGCTGCTTCTATCCCTACCTCTACGGCAAGGAGTTCATTATAGAGACAGACCACCATCCCGTGGCCTACCTGCACAGAATTCGTCCAGTGGGTCGTCGACTGATGGGCTGGGCGGTCGAGCTTCAAAGTCACGCCTTCACGTTCTGACATTTCTGGGAAGAACAATGTGGAGGCAGACTTCATGAGTCGAATGCATTGAGGATTTTTCACCTGCATTCTGAAATTTACCAAGGTTTCACCAGTCTCATTTGTGTTAGTTTGACCTCTCTGCATGCCTAGAAACCAGCGGTGCTGGAAGACTGCAGGGGACTGTGCCTCAGTGGCACAGGCCTTTTGGGTGGGGGGTGTTGTCACGGACGGACAGCCCTCCAACCCACTTTCAATGTGTTATTTAAATTTGTTAGTTTGTTACTGCCTTATTTTGTGTAAAAGAGGGGTGGGCGGTTGTGTGTTGTCAAGTTGTCAACTTTTGAGGGAGAAAAGGGTGCCCGTCGGTGTGGTTTGCATGCATCCTTTTGCACCGCATGAACATCTTTTTCTGTGCGATACTCGGGTAGTTGTGGAAGCCCGTGGAGAGCTCACTGAGTCGTTGGGAGTTATTCCCCTTTGATCGGCAGTTGGCGCTCGGGAAAAGTTTTTACTTCACTCGGATTGGACCCACGAGTGGAGAGACCACGTTCTCTTTGGTGCGGCGTTTTATAACTTTTGACGAAGGCCACTGATCTACCTGACTGTGGTAGTCTTATAAGTTGAGAGAGAGGAATCCCTATTCCTGCCCACCAAGTCTATACCTTAACCCTCTTTGCTGGGGGTGACCAGCCGTCGACCGTCCCATGGTGAAGGGCTGCTGGTGCTGTTGGTTCCGGGGTCCCTGGTAGTCTTTTCGCTGAGGATCAGCCTGCCGGGCCCACCTTTTCCCCTTCTTTCCACCCGTCGTTCTGGTGAGTTATTTTCGTGCTTCTCAGTTTGTTCCTATTTCGCATTCCACTAGGGTATCGGTTGTAAATGATAAAATTAACATTTTCATTCAAAAATCTATCGTTTTGGGTACTGTGCTGAGGCAGTACTATAGGTTTGGAGAAATATTGTGGTTTCAGGCGCGCTGCGAGCGTTAGCCTGATTTGTTGCTGTAGAAGTGCAAGTTTGAATTTTATTCTAAACGCGCTGCGCTGAAGCAGTGGCATTTTGTCGTCAGCGAATCGTGTGGACACATGGCGCGCCGCGCGGGCTTGCCTGTTTTTGCCGAGTCATTTTGATTTGTGTTGTGTACCCTGTCAGAGAGAGGGGTATGGTTGTCTAGTTTTATGGTGTGCGACACCATGGTGCACCATTGTGAGTACTTCATTTTGGTGGAATCTTGTAAAGAATGAGTGTCGGCAGTACATATTTGTATTACACTTTTTTTTTTTTTAATTTTCATTTAAAACCTTCAGGCCGGGCGCGGTGTTAGTGGAGTGACCGCGCGACTCACTTGGAGTCGGGAAGTGAGCGTTCCCTCGCGGCGCTACCCCCCCCCCCCCCCCCCCCCCCCCCCCCCCCCCCTCGGTTCCGCTCCTCCTGTTTGTTTTATGTATTGTCGATTTTATTATGTTTATCTCGTCATTTATTTATTTTACTATTTTATTTTCTTTAGTATGAATGTGGTATGTGTGTGTTGTTGTGATGATTTAAATGTCAGATTAAAACTCAACACATTAGGATATTGAGAAATAAAATACTGCTAAAAAAGTGTTTAAATGTGAAATAAATTATTATTAAACTAAATTGACAGTCTTGTGGGTGTGTGGCCATCTCGCCAGGTAGTAGCCTGCACCCACACCATACCTCAGCTGTATTTAGAGTGAGATTCTAATGCCCCTTTTATAGGGCGGGATTGATTGGGCATCGTGTCAAGTTTTGGCACGGCCCAGACGCCCTTTTCATTGCAGGGTGCCCAGTCTGGAAGCTGTCTGAGGGAGGAGCGGGATGCTGACTGAGGTGCTGAGAGCGAGGCCAGAGCGCCAGTCCTGAGGGTACACTCTTTGGGATCCGGAGGGTATCGATCACTGTGCTCTGGGTGCACCGATGTTTCCCCCTCGGACAGTGAAAATACTCTCCTCTTCTTTAAGTTAAGTTTTGTCTCTGGCTGTGTATGGGTGGTGTTTGGTGATGCCTGGCGTGTGGGAGACGCTCTGTGGGCCTGAGATAGTGTGAGTGTACATCTGTGAACACCTGAAAAAATGTACATGAAGTGTATAAGTGTATGAATGTTGGTGAATATGCTTGTATGGCTGGGTAAGCCCTGTTTTGTATTTCATTTAATTGTTTTCCCCTGTCCTTTCTTCTTTCTTCATTTTGGGTTAGATCAGTGTTTAGGGTCTAAACTTTGCTGTTCCCTGGGTCAGGGTGGGGATCTTTTATTGTTTTTTTTTTTGCCCATTAAGTAGATATTTTCTTTTAGGTGTCTATCCTCTTCTATTTTCCCTTCTGTCCCAATTTATCACTCTCTGTCCTCCCTCTTCTTGATAGGCGTCCATCCCCCCACTAGGTGTTAATGAGGTGTGTTCTTTAATTTAATAAATTGTTTATTTGGGCTGTTTTCTGATTTTCCACGAGTGGTTTGAGTGTGTGGTCGGTGGGTGTTGTGCCCTGCTGTTCCCACTCTCCTCCTCCGCCCTCACATCCTTGACTTTGACAATACGGCTGTTTTGATGTTCAGGCAAACACACAGTGTCAATATGTGATTTGACACGACTAGAATGAAAATATTATCGAGTTCAGTACTGTCATTTCCAGCGTTTTCTAAATTTACACACTCTCAGCCAGCAATTCAGCCATAGATTTTTTTTTCAAGAATATAACCAAAAATTCGACAAAATTTAGTAATGATAAAGACAGTGACATGAAAAATAAAAAAAAAGAAAAACTACTCATTGTCACACATATATTCTATGAACATCAAACCGTTGTCACGTGAACAACACCCCAATGTGAAACAATGCATTTTTTAAAAAGAAACTCATTATCGTCAAATCGAAAATCAAAGTGTTCTAAAACGTAACACTATGCACGTGCAGTCTGCAAGTGTACTTTCTGTTTTTTTTTTTCCAGGTCTTTGATTCTCCATTTACACAATCAGAGTAGTCACCTGTGAGTGAATGTTTGTAGTTGTGTTATTGTTGTATGTCTTACATGAGTGCGTATATACCATGAGATCAGAGGTTTGTGGTCAAAGTACGAAAATAATTTGAAAAGTTCTTGAAATATGAAGTCACGCATACAATCTTATACTCATACAAAATTGTCACTCAAAACGGTGAACACGGAACTGCCAGATAATCACTTTTAAATGATGTAAACATTTAACATATTATTGAGCACACAATTTGGCACACAGATTTTCAACAAACGTACAAAAAACAATGAAACGCTGTCACATGAACAATATCCAAGTGTCATATATTCAGCTGGATGTATACTGTGCGCAATTATCAAAAACAAATTACAGAGTACAAACCCTAACAGCAAAACTTAACAAAAATGTCATTGTCACATCGACAATGAAAATGTCAAACGCAGCATCGGAACCATATTACATACTCGGGCCCATTTCTTTTCCTACCAGCCAGTCTTTAAATGCAAACTTGTGAGGAACTGCAAATCTTTGCTTTGTTACATTAAACATTAAAGAAAAAGTCTTTCGAAATGACAATGGAAAAGAGAACAGTGATGTGCCCTTTCGTACAACCTTGTGCTGTGGATGTGAGAAGACGATTTCAGAAACTGATCAGTACCTCTGGTTTGTCCAAATGCCGGTGATATAAACATTTTCTGAAATCGTCTTCCCTTTACCACAGCCAAGTGTTGTACCACTGTCTATTATTTACAATCCGCCCGATTTCCAAGGCAAGACCGCTTGCTTGTCCTGCTGCACGTATAAGTCTTCTAATACTAACGGGATCTGGAACGTTAAGGACAACACAGAAGTCAATATACAGTCTGGGTAAAGGGATCCTGGAAACTGTCAGCCTAAAAAATGTGTTCACCTTTTGCAGCGTGTACCTGAAGCTTGGATCCATTCGGACTGTAGGGTGGATTATTAAAGCCTGGATTTCTTGAGGCAAAAACTTGCGACTATCGACTGGGGAATCGCAGTGTTGGTCAGAAAATTCGAAATGTGAGCAATTCAGTCTAAAGCGCGTCGCTAACGTGGACGAAACTCGACTGTGTGGTTCCAGTCTACCCATTTAAGCCTATAGCACACTCAACTCTAGGCAGGAGCGGACCAAGGTCGAAATTCCCTCGGAGTTGATGGCATTCGATCCCATGGTCTCCCGATCGGAAGTTCGCGGCGCTAACCATTTCGCCACGGCGGCCGGTGCCCTTCATTGTTGGTCGCCACTTTAGGCGTGTGTCATTGCTGCACGATTTGTCGCCCCTTAAGACACCAACATTTGCAGTCTTTACAATTTGATTGTTGTATTTCTATGCTTGTTGTTTTTTCAGTTTGAGATTACCAGGAGTTTCTGGTATTTTATTCTCTGCTGAACGTCACCCTTCCAAGTGAAGGCCAGTGGGCTGATGTTTGCACTAGCAGCACCAGCAATAGCAGCAGAATAGTCGTCGTGGTTGCAATAGTCACATTAAAGCAATTGTCTCCAAATTTAAATACATTTCTTTAGTCATTAAAATACTAGCAAATACAAAGAAAGAGATCTATTCACCGGAAAACCTTTTCTTCCAAACAGTTTTTGTAATAGTTTTTTTCATTCACTTGATATCTTTATTGTCGGATTTTCCTTCGCTTTATAATGGGAAATGTAATAAAAACGACCAAAAAGATTTTAGAAGCAATATGGGGAACTTCCTACACTTTCTCCGACTTTCCGAAGGGCGAGGGTTGCAGCCACACTTTGTCGGAATTCCACACTTTCTTCGAAATCTGGAAAAAGTGGGTGGAGGGGGAGGGACAAGATGCACAGCATACAAATGTACTCCCAGTTTATTTTGAATAGCAACAGTTTTCTAACATTTTTATATCAAGAGTTCATTGCTTTGCCACAGACTCTCCAGAATCGCTTTAAAATCGGTCAAGTAGTTTCTGAGATATTCGAAAAGGAAGAAAACAGATAATGGAGGCTATGGTGGAAGCCGTTGCAGAGTATGGAAAACCCATATTGAACGCACATGCCAATTTTCAGAACGATCAATTTTCTCTAAAATGAGTGGGATATATTTACTAAAATTTAGAAGGTTTTTAATGCTATATGACAGATTTTTTTACGATTATGTCCCATCAGCTGAAGGAAGACAAAGATTTGACACAAATCGTCAAAACCGCTTGACAATCGGTCAAGTAGTTTTTGAGATATTTGATAAAGAAGAAAAATTGTTATTGACCATTAGTCATTATTAACGGCTATTCTATGAAAATATATGGTGGGCATCGGTGTCTTCCCATTTCGCCCCTTCCCACTTCGCCCCTAAAATTATTCCCATTTTGCCCCCTTCTCCATTTCGCCCCCTTCCCATCTCGCCCGTTCCCAATTCGTCCCATTGTCACTTTGCACTTTCCCTTCTCGCCACTTTCTCGGTTGATCCCTTTCCCATTTCGTCCCTACTCATTTCGCCCCTTCCTATTTTGCACCCTTCCCACTTCGCCCCTTCCTATTTTGCCTTGCAGTTTATGTAAGCGGAATTTGCATTGTTGGTCAACAAGCAGGCTTTCACCTCCCCGGTTTGTCTGCATGAATTCTATAGCATTCTCCCTCTTGCCTTGTGATTTTGTTTCTCAGTCCACTGATTCTGTGGTTGCAGAATTCCAGGAAACAGAC
>JADBJO010030706.1:0-17567 GCA_016801955.1 Conus betulinus | reverse complement strand
GCCGTTTGTACCTAGTCTATCGTACTGAGCCAAACAAACATAGTGTGCACCATCGTCAATGACTCCAATCAAAGGCTGTGTCCTTCTCCCTCAGGGGCAAACAGGATTGGCGTCCCTGCTCGTTTCACTCCCTTCCCTCCACCTGTCTAATCCTCTCTTACATCATCCTTACTCTCCTACACCCCACATCTCCTCACTCCCACCCTCTCCTTCCTCTCTCTCACACACACACTCCTCCTCTCTCCCCTCCTCCTTCCTTTCCTGTCATATCCCTCCTCTATCTTTCTCCCTCTTCTGCTCTCTTTTCCCTAATCAGTCCCTGCCCCCTCACCTCTCCTGTCGTGTCTGTCTGTCTTTCTCATCCTCTGGTCATCTGCCCCTTTTCCTCTGTCTTTCCTCTCCCTCTCTGCCTCTCTCCTGAATTGGAGGCAGAAGAGGTATTTAACAAGTCCAATTTTAAAGCACCTCAACCTGCCTCCAATGTATTCCCTACACACGGGTGAGCGCTAGCATCCATTAGTCATCACACGAAACGTGTTGATGACATACACACATGTTCCCTGGTGGGGCCCACTACATTTGAAAAAAATCAACTATGCACACAACTATCACACCCAAGACACTGTTACAGTCAACCATGACCACACATTTCCAATATTAGAGAATGGCTCAGCCAAGGTTGTAGGTACCCAAGGTCTGATCAGCGCTCTGTCTTCAATGTGTAAATGTCAGACACTCCCTGCTAATATCTTACCCATTCGTATACCCCCTTCTTAAATTCTCTCTCACCTTAGCGACACTAATCCGTGGTCCATCCTCAGCTTTGACTATGCCGTCATGTGGTCGTGACATCTCCGGATGTGCTTGCAAAGTATATGTGCACTAGTCTGCCCATCCGTACCACCTCCTTCATGAGACGAAACAATGCTTTCCTCGCTCTGGTTCATCACCTCTGACTGTTTATTACGTGTCTTTTGCCTCACTTAAACAATGCCTTTCTCTCATGTCCTCATCCTCATTACTGTTTATTATAGTGGCTTGCTTCACTTATGTGTAAGCCTTTACACTCTTTCTTCTTTCATCTTATCTAACGGTTTCGGGTCATTTCGCATGTCCGCCATACCTAGTTCTTCATCCTCTCAGCTATCCACAGACTTATCATAACGGTCTTTCTGTCCCATGTCTCCAACCTAATCCTTCTCCTCCTCTTGACTCCTCGTGGGTATATGAATTCTGTTCTGTCTCGGCCTTCACATTTGCATGGTTCGGAATGCTGGGTACCTCTGCCATGCCGTTGCTTGCCCCACTGTCTACCCTGTTGCCTCCCGGTCGCTGTCCTCCTTCATGCAACCGTACACCCCTCCCAAACACACGCCTTGATTAAGATCGTGCCAGCCACTGGATCTATTGGCCAAAAACTTAAAGTTGACCCGCGTTCAAACAAATCTCTTTGCTTTTATTGGGCTGTGTCGGATGGGTTGGTATGGCGGCTTAAAATGTCTAGCGTTTTCCTTTCCGTCATCTTCTCTCTCTCCGCTCCTTCCTCCGTGGCTGCGCGAAAGGAAACGGCTGGTGTTGGACATGACACGTACTGACATGCTACATCTCTTGCGCCTGTCGTACGTTCGTCTCTCTCTGCTTTTTGGGAAGTCTGCATGCTGGAATAAACACGACGCCCATCCACTCCTCCAAATGAAATTCCTGCCCTCTGCAACCGAATCGGCCACTAACATGACCATTTTTTTCCCCGTTTCGTTATCAACATTTGCTTGGAGTTATGCGGCGTCCTCTTTTATTCATTGCTGCGCAGCAGAGTTAACCTACTGTTCTTTACTTAAACCTGTGTCTGTTCCCTGGTTCATTTTAGTCTCCTTTCATCTCATATCCAGGTGTACCTGCTGTCTGTTACTGTTCGTCCGTGTGTTGTTTGACTGTATTCAGACGCGACAATGCTGGGCCAGTTTGTTTGTGCATTTCTGACAAATGTTGCCGGTGCTCTATTATGTCAGGTACAGGTTATGCCTGTGCCATTTGTGCTTTGTAACATTTCCTGCACGCATGTTTCATGTGTAATATCATGTCAGTACCCGGCTTATGCGGTGCCATTTGTGTTGTGCATTCTTTCTGCGGCTCGTGTCGATGTGTCATATATGTCGGTCGGGACAGGGTTCTCTCGGCACGCCTCATAAACTCTCTTGGACGGGCAAATGTCCTCCTAGTGTTGGCCGTGATGCCTGTGTGTTTGCCTTCCTCTTTCCTGCTTCCGGAAATTCCTTGTCTCGCGTCCACATTGTCCCTTTGGAGTTTATCTGGCGCGCTGTTCTATTTCATTATGGGCAAAGTTACCCTCACTCCGTCGTGCTCGTTGAATGACTGTGTACGGTCCCCCTGACTCATAGTGACTGTCCTGGTAAGACAAATCCAATGCTTTCTGAGTCTCTTGGGTAAGGCAGCGTGTGTTTAGAGATGGGCGGGGGGGTCTCAGATACCAGGGCGCTTGCGGACCCCTGAAAACTTCGGACATTGGGAAAAAAACCCCCACTTCCTTCAAAAAAATAGATAATAAATCTAAAAAAAAAGCCCACTACACACACACACACACCCATCCACACACCCTCACACACTACACACATCACACACACACAAGAATCCCCACCCCTCCGCTGTTTCTCTATTTTTAACATGAAAATCGCCACAGTCCCCCCCACCCCAACCCACCTCCCCTCCCCTCATTTTTGTAGCGTTGGGAAAATGAGCTCCATCCCGCCACTTCGCATCCCACCCTCCACCCCAAATTGTGAAAATCTGAGATAACTGGCATATGATTTTGGGTTCCATTTGAGGCTCACCGCTCTCTCTCTCTCTCTCCGCCGGTCTCTCCTCTCTTCTCTCTCTCGTCTCCTGCTCTCTCTCTCTCCTCTCACTCTCTCTCTTTGGTGTCCCTTTCCGCCCTCCTTCCCTCTCTATCTCTGTCTCCTGGTCTCCCTCTGGTGTGTGGGTGTGTGCTTCGTCTGTGTGTGTCCTGCTCGTGTGTGTGTGTCTGTGTGCTTGCTGCGCTGCTTTGCGTCTGCGTGCAGGGTGCTTGCCGTGTGTGTGTGTGTGTGGTGAATTTTTGCTGCTCGTTTGTGTTTTCTTGTGTGTTGGGAAAGCGTAAAAGAATATTGATAACTTTCAAGAAACTACATCCTATCAAATATAGGAAAAAAACGGTGTATCCATAAAAAGCACTCAGCAAAAAACAGACGATTTATCCATACAGACTGGACAAATACATAATATAACCATATCAAGGGTAACCAGAACTTTCGGAGTTTGAATACGGAAAGAAAAGTCATGAGAAAGGAGATGGAAGAATAAAGAAAATAGAAGAGAAAGAAAAGACAAAATGAATGACCCCCCCCCCAACGAAAGAAAAAAAGAAACGAAAGAACGAAAAGAACGAAAACTCATAGGTGACAAATAGACTTTTGATTTTTTCTTTCCCGTGCTTGTTTGTACTTTTTGTTCTGTTTTTTTTTTTTTTTTACTTTTACTGTATTTTTTCTTATAATATCTTATTTTCCCTTCCTTTCCGTTTTGAATCATTCATTCATTCATCATTCCTCATTCATTCATTCATCTCTCATTCATTCATTCATTCATTCCTTCTTCTATCCTTCCTTCTCCTCCTCCCGTTCTCTTCCTCCCTTCCTGTCTTTCTTCCTGTCTTTCCTTCTTTCTTTCCCCACCCCTTCCCCCCCTTTCTTTCCCCTTTTCAGTTCACGCTCCTTGATTGAAACCTCTATCCCCCTCTCTGTCCCTCCTCCTTCCCCCCTCCTCCCTATCCCTCCCGCTTTTAAACCCCCCTCCTCCTGATTGATCCTTTCCCCTTGACATTAGCCATTTTCATTCTTGATTCTTTCTCCATTGTTTCACATGCTTTCTTCCTTTTTTTTTTTAACCTTATGTTCACATTGTGTTCTTCCTCCTTTCATTTTCCAGTCTCTTATAGGAGACTGTCCTACGTTAACTTACGTGCCCTGCTTGCACGAGAGAGACGACCGAGAGAGAGAGAGAGAGAGAGAGAGAGGAGAGAGAGAGAGGAGGCGAGATAGAGGTAAAGAGACGGATGAGAGAGCGAGAGAGAGCGGGGGGGGGGAGAGGGATAACACGGATACGGATGTTTTTATTCATACAGGCCATGGCCCCATATGAAGGGGATGTTGAGATCAAAATTGTTTCAGACAGAAATAGGAAAATCATCAAACATCTAGGCAATCAACAATTAAAAGCATACTCGATATTAAACAACATACAACAACCACATGCCTAACTACATTGCTATACTTCGAATTTCCAATGCCTTGTACAAGAAAATAGCAAAACGTTTTACAGTAGTTTCATTTGTAGATGCAATTAGAAAAATGAAATCGAAATGAAAAAGGAATGTCTACAATATTTTTGAATAATGAAACTGATTCCTCAGGTCACTTAGAGCGGGGCAGCACAACACAAAATGAACTTCATTTTTTCTTCGGCACATTTACAAAGCGACATGTCAGTCAAGTTTCCTTATGCTTCTAATAACGATAATAATGAACAGAAAGATCAGAAAGACCTAACTCTGAACTTTGTCATGACATATTTCAAATGATTGTCCATTTCAATAGATAAATATACCGGTACACAATGTATAGATCTGAACTGTCTATAAAAAGCAAATTGGTCACTTTCATGAAACGGGACATGACCATTGTTGCCATCTGCAATCTATCAATCTATTCTCTTGCCATCTCAGTCTCAAATATTCATCATCTGCAATCTATCAATCTATTTATTGCCATCTGGCAGTCTTATCAATCTGCACTCTGAAATCAGAAATCTATTCATCGTGCCATCTGCATTTATCAATCTAGTCCTTGCCATCTGCAGTCTATCATCTATTAAACATATCTGCAGTCTATCAATCTATTTATGTCCCTTATGTCCCTAACGCTCTCGTTGTAGCTCAGACATAGCAAAATCCAAAGTTAGGTAATTTTAGAGAGAGAGGAGAGAAGAGAGAGAGAGAGACGAGAAGAGAGAGCCCGAGAGAGAGGAGAGAGAGAGAGAGGAGAATGCGAATGAAAGAAAGAGAGTCGCAGCGAGCGCTAGGCACACACACACACACGCACACACGCACACACACACACACACACACCACACACACACACACACACAACACACGCGCGCACGCTATTCAAACAGCACACTGAAGCACGTTTTTCAAAGATTTGTGTTCCATGTGTCTCAGATGTAGGCACATTAATTCACCTCAGCATGTACCGCCACTGTGTAAATATCCTGTTCTGGAAAGGTCAAGAATGGGCGATACACTTGTTCGCTTAGAAACGTGCTTGTTGTTGTTTGTTTGTGAAGTTTATTTCACTATTGAGGGTAGATACATTTCAATTTGTGACTTTGTTCATGATATTGTTGGTGTCGTATTGGTGTTGTGGAAAGGACTTTCACACACCCTCCCCTTTCTCTCTTCCTTTCCTCCCCCCCCTCCCTTCCTCCCCCCTTCTTCTTCCTTTCCCATGATCCCCCCCGTTTCCGTCTGGCGGCCATTTTTGACTGTTGCAGATGACAGAAGAAGCAGCTAATGTGGTTTTGTTGTCTTCTTCGTCACTGTGATTCTGTTTTCACACCTGAAGAAGACCCAAGAGGTCGAACTGCATTGCGTCTAGTACTGTTCTCTGTTTGTCTGTGTCCTTGGCGGGTAACTAACCGCCTCTCTTTTCAAGGCCAAATTGTGCCCTTCATTTTTCCGGCCTCAATCACTCTCTGTTTTGAAACGTAAAGCCATTGAACATTCAGACCCTTGCTCAAACCGTTTTGCTCAAATCAGCTGATACACAGATCAATCTACCACAATCTGCACTTATCCCTGCGACTTGTCGCAGCACTTCCTACTCTCCTCTCTCTCTCTCCCCTCTCTCTCTCTCTCTCTCTCTCTCTCTCCCGTGTATCAACTGCGCGGTGTGGGTGCTTAACCTGCACGAGCACACAGTGCGGGAAATGTGTGTGCCAAAGAGATCGTAGTGTGCGGATAGGTCTGGACATTATCACACGTATTATATCATCCAACTGAAATCTCTCTCTGTACTTGGACGGCAAACAGGACCAGCTGCAAGGAAAGTCACACCAGCAGCCAATCGCTGGTATGGAGATTCTTCTTCGGGGGGGTGGAGCTAACCAGACCGACCCGCACTTCAACCTAATAGCTATATAATGAGGCGAATACGGCAGAGGTCCCCAGTCTGTGTCCGCCGTGTTGCTTTTGCTGTGTCCGATCACGTCTTCATCTGGGCGAAGCGTAAAATAGAACGTACTACAAAGGCAACTCCAAGTTTGCGCCGTTGCGCGCGGTTTGTTTGTTTCGTTTGTGGGGAAACAACCTGTGCAGGTGTGCCAGCACTGAACTGACCCGTGACCAGTGATGTTGAGTAGCAAGACTGGCTGCTTCAGACAGGAGATGGAAGAGACGGTGCCAGACACGGGCACTTTGCCGACGACCGTTAATGTTCATGGGTCATATTATGCTTCCTCATCAATCACCGTATACACTCAGAATGAACCCGTCACGAGGAACAGCAAGTCTGATACAGCAGTCAGTCTCTTACGACCTGGCCCCCTTCAGTCCTTGAAGGGTCGAAAACAGCCCCTTCAGCCCCCCGGGATCAGATACAACCAGGACCGACCCCCTTCAGCTGTTGTGGGTCTGGATACAACTCGACCCCCCCTTCAGCCAGCTGTTGGGGGTCTGGATACAAACCACGACCCCCCTTTCAGGCTGTTGTGGGTCTGGATACACCCCGACCCGACCCCCCACCCAGCCCTCGACAGAAGAATGGATACAACCCAGTCTGCCAGCAGTATGCCTCCCTCAGACACAACCATCCTTCGCGAAGCACGCTCGTCAAACCCCTGCAGCAGCTGATGAATCACCAGTGAAGAAAGTTCACCTGTGTCAGTAGTCATGCGAAAATCTGAGCCACCAGGAGAGGGAGCCTCTTTCACATCGACAAGGGCAGCTAGATGCAATCAAGGAGAAAAGCACTGACACCTCCCCGCATAAGTGAGTGAAATCGTCGGTGACCAAGATCACCACCCTCTCTCAACTGGTGTAGGATCTGGCACGACATTTGTGGCCAACCCAACTCTCTCTAGACATGCCTGAATCGAATACATTGCCAGAAAACAGTTCTGAAATTCCCTTCGGGTGGCAGATCATCACTGTGGCCAATAACCACGCAGTTCCCTCTGCTATCAACTGAGTCTGATCCAGCCATCACGTCCTCTTTGCCTGATTTTTTGGGACCCCCAGCAGACTCAATGCAGCTCATGACATTACCCCCACAAGTCATCTAACCCAGCAACTGATGGAACGGTTCAGTCCTGTCGGTCAGTCTCTGTCAGCTTACCACTGAATCCGAAAGCAACGGATGCGACTGGTTTTCCTCACATAAGACACAACTGAACAGGACAGAAAACTGAAGAGACAACCGCCTCGAGAGAATGGAACGTCCGAAGACGACAGTCTATAGGTTGGTGTACCTACTTACTGCAGCTGGGCGTGACGGGCTTGCACCGCAAAAGCTTTCATCTGACTGCCAGTACCGGTCAGGTGCAGTGGTCCTGAGCCAGCAGCCATAACTTGCAGCTGTTGTTCAAGACATACATCTGGCATATCCATCTCCCAGCGTAAGAGAACCAGGGAATAGTCCTGGCACTTTCTTCACTTCACCTTTGAAATTGGTACGAAGATCTGGCCCGTGGTACGATGGAAGTCTCACCAACCAAAGAGAAACTGCTGTTGCAACACCCTGGTTTTGACCACCGGCCGTTCTCCTGTTACCTCTCCGGCAAATATACGGTGTGGGTCCGAGCCATGCCTTGGCCTTTCTTTCACCGTAGAAAAACGACCCCTCCAGCTTTCAGCTCAACTACTACACCTCATCCCCCTGCCACTCTCCTGCCTCAGAAGGTATCGGATACCCCTGTGGAGGTTCGGGTGGCTCTTGGTTACTGCTGCAGACAATACCTGTACAACTGTTCCTCTCTGCACAATCCCCTGCACTACATCCGTTTGTCCTCAAGGTGCAGTCAGCTGTGTGGGCGGAGACCGACCCCGCTGACTGCCCCGTACTAGGTCCTCAGTACAATGTTTGGCTGTAACGGATTGTTGTACCTAGTCTGACTTTGTTGATGGTCATTGTATTGGTCTGGTTATATTGTTTCTGTATCATTTTCTACATCATCCGTATTCGTAAGGCAATGGGATGCGGAGGGTGATTAGTGTGGTCTTATTCCCAATACACACTGCCTGCACGCACTCATAAATGGGTGATACATACCTCGACTTGTACGCGTGGTAAGTGTATTTCAAGGTATATCATACAGTTTATAAAACGACCTACCTTTTCAACACTATAAGAACCATCTCTCTTTGCTTCCTCAATCTACTACAACGCTTTTTCTAGACCGACCACCAATGTTGGCTTTGTCATATTGTTTTTTGAGTTGAAGGCGAACCGGCTGCTCATCAAAGTATGGTTTGGTGTTTGATCATTGTGCAGACCAGTAGGCTGTTTCAGAGATCCCAATTGCAATGGGATTATTCCTTACTAACAATTTATATATGAATACAATTCATTAGATACTAGAAGTGATGTGTAGTGCCATGCTTTCCATTCTGAATTATATCTGGCTAATTCAGTTTATAACGTAAGGAGACCATGCACAATGCTACACAGGCGTCACCCTGTTTACGACCCCTTGTGTATATGGCATATACTCCACCCCGTTTCAAATAATCTCATCCACCACTTCTTACCTTTCGCCTTTACACACATGCTTATACATACTTAACACCATTTATTATCATTTTATCTTTAATTTCCATTGCTTTATATAAAGAGACCTACAGCGCTGGTCATGAACAGATTCGAACGCCCTTTTAACCGTGTCTATACAAGCTGCGTAAAACTTACAGAATCCCAGAAACTACCTTGTCGTACCTTTTGCTAAAAGAGTGGAACATGTTAATCCGATACTAGATATATCCTTTCTTAAAACCAGCTTAGTGTTCCATCTAGGATTATTACTGCTGAAGGCCACCTCTTCCGCAATCTTGAATTTAAGGATGGGACCTACAAGCTATTCGCTTACATCCCACAAAGATATGGCTCATTGTAATATGATTGACACTGTGGTTTGTTTACCGACCTTATTCTATAAACAATCTGGCATAGATGATATTGGCCCTGTCTCATCCTTTCAGGAAATATTTCTTGCTTCAGTGCATTAAAAGCTATTAATACCGGCATCCGACCAAATACGGTTACCTCTATATTTGTTTTTTTTTTTTTTCCGCCAATAAATCCCATCAGGCATTTTCTTTTTCCTTCTTCTTCAGCTTTTCTCTATCACTATCTAACACCTCCCTCCTTCGAAACTCACGGGTCGATAAAATTCTGAAATATGCACTTAAATTTCTAGAGTTAATTGATCTCATGCATGGTCACTAACAGAGAGCGTGCATGGAGGAATGCATAGAGTAATTAAGTCAGAGGTAGGAATCTAGTAATAGTCTTTATACCTTCCAATTCAGACATGTATGTAAATGACCTGGAGGGCACTTCTAGTTAAATACATCTTTCAATAACATAGATCCATGCGAGCACATGGTGTTAACAAGAATTCTCGTGTTACTTGTCACAACAGTTACTTTCGGAGTGGTCTGTTTGCGTAGTTGGAAAACTACACATTCGATATCGTTTTAATATAACTGTTTTGTATCAGGAACATAATACTGGAATGCCGAGTTCGCTAGTAATCACTTTAACTCTGTTATTGATTTTAAAAAAACCGTATATGGTATCGTCAATGCATGTCAGTAAGACATCGGTAAGGACCGTCCTCGGTGAGATCAGTATTACACTTCTTCGATATCGAGAAAAGGACAAGCAGTGTTTTTGGTGGTTGGCTGAGTGTTCGGTGGAAAATATGCACAGAAAAGACAGCTTTCACGGAAGCCGGGGCAGATATTTGCAAGAATAGATTATATCAAGAAAGAGTTTATTTATTTCGATTGCAGTATGTGATTCTCGCAACATACTAATCTTTCTTCTCGATGACATACAACTCAACCCAAACGCTTCCGTTTAAAGCAGGTACAAAATACTTGATGAGTATGAAAACCGGATGCAAAACTTCCACAAAATGTTTATACGAGGCAAACAAAAACTGAATGACGCTGCTACCCCCCCCCCCCCCCCGAACCGAACCCTTAGGTTGAGTAAGCATTTACGTCTGTGTAAAAAAATATAACATGTTTATTCATAAGCCGACTGTTTCTTTTGCTGATCGTGGCCACACCGACATCCCCGTAGATACCGGAATATGTTTCTCTTCGACTTTTACCCAATTTATTTATTTTTTTTTCATGAAGGTCATTGGATCATTCAAATGGACTGGACAGTGCGTATTTTTGTGACAAACCATCCACGCACCATCTACACCATTGTTTATCAGAGAATCAGTATCTGTTATTTTAACACAAGACCCGTTTATCTCAGAGCAATTTTTACAACAACACACAACAAAGCAACAAAAACAACAACCAAAACTTGTCGTGATAAGCCACGCTTTGAACGAGAACCGTTTTAGAAGTTTACACGCAATTCATTCAGAATAGAAATATATGGTCAAAACAAAGCGGTTCGAGGTGTTGTCAGATTGAGATAATGCTGGCCATATGGTCAAAACAAAGCGCTATTCGAGGTTTATCCAGATGGAGTAGTTTGGCCAAACACGTAGTACTATGCGTTCGTCGTAGTATTTGTATGACTTAACGAAACATCATCAAGGAAAAGATCAACCTAGTATTTTAATCTAGGGGACACGCACAGTATGATTTCATGATTGATATTTCCATGATTGACTTCGTGTCATGAGTTGTGGGGCACGGTGTGTATTGATCCAATCCTCCCGAAATCGCTGATATTGCAACTCTTTTAGGGAACTAGGCGAGGGACGATTTCGTATATTGCCTCGGCAGCCACGTCATTTGCGGCTCTTTCATACTCTCGTTTACACACCATAATTTTAGCTGTACCTCACCACGCCGGCCATTTTCCAAAGATATCTTTGATGATTACCGACTTGATCTACAGCGAAACTAGTGTCCGTCAAATGATCGAATGATTGTTAGACCATGGACGACTTCTCTCTGTTCGTTCTTTAACTTCTTTTAGGTGAGGGGGCATCTCCCTACTTTTTTCGAATCTCCCTGACCCGCTGAAAAAATCCACCCTACAAATATTTTGGTTCCCTTATAGATTGCATCTGACATTTAGTAGTTTTTCTTATATCTGCAACATCCAGTGATAGGAAAGACTGATAAGTCAGATCCAGTTTTGTCCGATATCAGATCCTGAAGGAAAGCCTCAAACCCTCACTGGTTTCATTCTGTCCTCGAGGAACGTCCGTGAAAAATGATATTATTCCTTTCTGAACGGCACTCAAGATCATCTGCCTTTGTTCTAATTTCATCACATTTTCAGAGTCAGGGTCTTTCGTTTTTTATTCTCCTGAGCCTACCATTATCAAGGTCTGTAATCTCCTGCTTTTATTTTTTAACAAAGAGACATCCTCACGTACATCGCTTACCGTCTCATTCTTTACTCTCATGTCGGCCTTCATTCCATTGAACTTAGAGTTCAAGACGTGAAGACTCGACATGACATCTGCCACAGAAGGTTCCACAGCGCGATCGGGACGGCGAGTCACTGGCTGCAGGCGAAAGATCACTGGCACTGCTCAGTCTTGTCTGCGTAAGACTCCCACAAAGCTGAACTAAAATTCCGTGGAATTTTAAATGTAACTAATAGCGAACCACCACGAAAACGCAGAAAAACGAATCACAAGACAAAAGACGACGTGTTTCGACCTCTTAGGTTCTTCTTCAGGCAAGGTACAAAACACTCAGGACAACTGAAATGAACGAGCAATCACTTACCCTCATCACTTCAGCGCAAGATGTAACTAGATCTAAAATTCCGTGGAACAAAAACGACAGGACCAAACCTACTGCGACACCATCTTTGCCATCTTTTGGAGCTTCCAGGTCCGACAAAAGAAAGAGACTATTCTTTGCCGAACGTGATGAAACATAATGCAACGTAACAAACATGAAAAACACCACAAACCGAAGGAAAGCGGATAAAGGCACCGCTGGCATTTCGATGCATGAAACTTAAAATAATAGCCTTCAAAGTCAGAAGTGACTGACCGAAGACTGTCTACACTTTGTAAACCAAAAGACAAAACCCCCGGAGAGAGAGATATAGAGAGAGAGAAGAGAGAGCGAGATAGAGAGAGAGAGATGACAATGGACAAGACAAGACAATTCGTTTTTATACTACGAGCATAATAGATAGCACTGACTGCACTTTTTTACCTCGCAGGGATCCGTTGTCGCCCCTGGGTAGGGACTTACAACCATGCAGTGAAATCAAGTATGTGAGAAAGCAAACAAGCGAAACAGAGAGAGAGAGAGAGAGAGAGAGAGAGGAGAGAGGAGCGGAGCGACGAGAGTGGAGTATGTTATTTGAGAAAGAAGATGAGTGAGGGAGGAGTCTTCTGCTGTTGGTGGAATTCAACAGGGCGTATCAGCTAACGTTTCCCGTGTTATCATTAGGAGTGGAATGACTCTTCAGTTCAATGGTTATATCGATTATGGTTGATATTTTTGAGCTGGCTACACCCGCGCACCCAGACCCACACCCCACCTATCAGCCCCCAACTCCAAACACCTCCCACCTAGACGTAATCAAACAAGCAAACCACACACACACACACACACCACACACACACCCAAAAAACCCACACACACAACACACAAAACAACACAACAACAACAACACAACAAACAAACAACAGAACATGATTTGATGAGCACTGATACCGCATACTCCAGCTTACAGCGCCATCAAGGTTCATCCTACTGCACCACTGCGGCTGGTGGGCACCTGATGTTTGTTCCTGATGAAAAGGTGGGACTGACTGATAGCATCGAGCGACGATCGATCGATTGATTGGTTGATGGATTGATTGCTCGATTGAGTGATAAATTGTTGATCGATGATTGATTCAGTGGATCCGACTGGTTGTGTTGTTGGCTGGTTGACATACCTTTTTTAATTTATTATTTGTCTATTTATTTATTTCATCATTTAGCCCTATTTTCATGTTTGTATTCTTTTAACAGAACATGATGGCCAGTGACAAAATCCCTTGTGGTCATCGCTTCTCCTGCCGTTCTCCTGTGCGGACCCGTGTTTCACCTCCATCACCGCTGCCTTCAATTATCACAAGTCGCTCTGGACAGGACCCGGGGCAGTCTTGTCGTCAGCTGGACCGGTGGGCAAACTGGCCAATATTACCAGAGCCATGCGGCCACGGAAGTTGCTGGGAATGGACATTGCACGCACTGGCAGAATCCCCAGAGTGTGTCTGGCGTTGCGGCTTGCACAGCATGCTAGTCCAGCCTGAAAATCAAAGTCAGATGAAAACACTCTACCAACACGTTCTACATGTGGGATGGAGGGATTAGGAAACCATGGAGATCCATTGCCACGCCGATCCAGACCAGATTCGAAAATTCGCTCTTGCTCTTCTCACATGGGGAGATAGTGACAACCGTACTTGAGCGACCCAGAGTGTCAAGTCAACAGCGTCACTGGGCTGCTGTGTATGAAGACGGGTGAATACCCTGATGACCGAGTTCTGAACAATACACGCATGTTTCAGTCTTTCCACCAACTCAGCTCCAGCATTCCCACATGGTCTTCCGAAACTCCACCTATGTCCTGAAAGACTGCCAAGACGGCTCCGTCGTACTCCAGTTTCAGCCATGCCCTGAAGAAGACGATCAGCCCCTGTCTATGCCAACGAACTTCAAGCTGTTTACTGACTGTATTGTACATGGACAAGTGCACTATATCCTTGGTGTGTGATGGACACCAGGATTGTGAGGATGGCGGTGATGAGATTGACTGTGAGAAAGACTACAGGACCCCAATCGTCCCTTTCCTCTTTCCACTGTGCTAATGGCCAGGAAATCTCTTTGTCAAAGAGGTGAGTCAAAGATCTACATCACTTGCTTGTTTTGTTTGCTTGTGGATTTTCATTGGATATATTAGTTTGGGAAAGAAGGGGGAGTGATTCGTCTTTTTTTTCGGTTTTTTTCCACACACACAGCACACACCACACGCCCAGAGACGGAGAGAGAGAGTAGAGTAGAGAGATGAGAGAGAGAGCGAGAGAGGTGGAGAGAGAAGGAGAGGAGAGAGGGGGGGATAAGATGGAGCGGCGAGAGAGAGCAGAGAGAGAGTGTGTGGTGATCGTGTGTGTGTGTGTGTGCGTGTGGTTAGATTTTTTGGGAGAGAGTTGGAGAGATAGAGATTGGAGATGAAGGATGGAGTTTGATTTTGTTTGAGATGTTATGAGCTGGTAGGAGAGGCGAGAGGAGGAGGTATGGAGAGAGACAGGCAGTAGAAGACAAGACAAATCGTTTTATTATTTACGAGGGATATGATAGATAAGCACTGACGTACTTTTTTACATCCAGTCCTCGCCCTGAGTGGGACTACAACAGCAGTGAATGAAATAATGTAAGAAAGCAAAACAATTCGCAAACAAGGCGGTCCATGCAATCATAATGGAACATCGAGTGAAATAGAGAGAAATGAACATTAAAAAAAACATAAAATAATAATAAAAACAAACAAATAAACATTCAAATAAATAAATGAAAATCATAATAATGAAGGGGAAGGAGAGAGTGGGGGGTGGGTTAGGTGGGGTCTGAGTTGGGAATATTTGGTCTGGAACTGTATTCCCAAACGTACAAAATTTAGCATGTATAACAAACACACCCCAGCATAAAATGAATGTGACAAAGTGCGGTACCTAATTTGAAAAGTCACACATACAGCACGCACGCACGCCCAGCGAGGGAGAGATTGAGAGAGAGAGAGGGAGATATTGAGGACGAGAGACCTGAGGACGCTTCCTCTCACCCTGAGAGAGCTCGCTGAGAGGAGAGGACCTCCTTATCGCGAGAGAGGAGAGGCGGGAGAGAGAGCAAGTCACAATATGTAATCATTTTCGTAAGACATGAAAATACGTAGAAGGTATTTAGCAACGTGAGATGGAATTTGGGGAGGGGGGGTGCAAAAAAAAAAAAAAAAACAAAAAAAAGAAAAAAAGAAAAAAAAAAGTAGAGAGAGGAGAAGAGAGAGGAGAGAGAGAGAGAGAGAGAGCGAGATTGAGAGAAAAAAAAGGGCACAACATATAATCATTTGTTTCATAAAGCATGCGAAATGCGTTAGAAAGGTATTTAGTAAAATGACATGGAGTTTGGAGGGAAGAAAAAAAAAAAGAAAGAAAGCAATATAACACACGAAAGAGCTGACTAAAAATAATGAAACAATACAATACATATATTATGAGCAAAATCATGATAAGAAGATGAGAACAAGGAGAGGATGTACTTGAAGGCACTTGTGTGCGAGAGAGAGAGAGAGAGAGAGAGAGAGAGAGAGAGAGAGAGAGAGAGAGAGAGAGAGAGAGAGAGAGAGAGAGAGAGAGAGAAGCATAAGAAAGGAGTGCAGGGAACGACGATAGAGAGAGGGAGAAGAGAGGCGAGAGTGGGTGTGGGAAAGAGCATGAGGGAAAAAAAAGAAAATAAAGCATAAATGGAGGGGGGCGGATGCATAATGATAGCCCAGTCACCCACGGGTAGGGGTGTGGGGGATGTCATCTAGATATATATCAAGTCATTACAGGAGAATCATGAGAGAGAGAGAGAAGAGAGAGAGAGAGAGAGAGAGAGAGAGAGAGAGAGAGAGCCAGAGAGAGAGAGAGAGAGAGAGAGAGAGAGAGAGAGAGAGAGAGAGAGAGTCGCATGAGAATAAAGCATAACGACATAATGACAAGAGGGCAACAGATAGTAGGAAACACACATACACACACAACCACACACACACACACACACACACACACACACACACACACACACACACACACACACCACACCACACACACCACACACACACACTCACATAAGACATACTTACTAAACAGAAGAAAGATGTGCATTTCAAATACAAAACACTTTCTAATTAGACAGGCTCATACATAAGGTAAAGAGAGGGGTGGTGGTTGGTGGTGGACAGGGACATGAAGTTTGGGTAGAGTTCTTGAGGAATTTATCGGGAATCTGTGAACTAATGTGGAGGGTGCCTTCCCAGACACAATCCTGTGCATTACGATCCCTTTGTGTATTCTAATCTCAGACTTAAGGGGAGAACCTTGAATCTTTTTATAGTCCGAGTCCAGAAGACTACTGGTTTTTTAGGAGGACTAATTTGAGTGCTCGCTTGTGTAGGCTTAGTAATGGTTTGAGGGGTGTTAGCGCTAGCACAGTCCCATAGAGTAGATCCATAGTCTTGAAGCGTTTGATTTTGGAGAGTTGATAAACTTTCTGTGAAAACTTTTTGCACAGTAAGGTTATGTGGCTTGCCAAATAATATTGTTATCAATTGTTATTCTAGCACTTTGAGGCATGTACCTGTTCAACAGGGTCATCTTCAGATGTACAGGAGGAAACTTAATAGTGAGATTTTCTTTTTTGGCCTGGTTGTGATAAGCTATGGATTTAGGTTTTTTTGAGGGTGGAAGCGACATGTGATTTAGTTCAGTCCATTTACGAGGGGTCATATCGGCACATCTTCTTTTCAAGTGGTGCAAAAGAAAGAAACAGTAGCATCAGACTGATTGTGTATGTATGTTGTATAATCAGCCAAAGAGTTCCCAGGTGGATTGATATGCGAGAGGAAACAGTTTGATGTTTTTATTTATCTTGTGTGTACAGTAACGGGACCAGATAGAGCCTTGTGGGACGCCATAGGAAAGTGGTTGACATGAATAGAAAAGTGTTGTATAATTGATTTTACACATGGTGCTGTTTGATGAGTTGATGAGATGTAAAACAAAAGGGGTAGGTTTCGTGTGAGATAAGCCATTAACAATTTTTCATTTTCTAAAGACGAAGGTTATGGTCTACATCTAAGCTTTGTTGTCTTGAAATCGATGAATAGGACACCACAAATCTGTGTTGTAATGTATTTTAGTCTGCAGTCATTTCAACTAAGTGATAGGGCTGTGTGGCCGATGGTTGTGGTCGCCCGAATATCCTCGGTACTGTTTTCTTGGAGTTGAGGAGAGAGAGGAGAGAGATGGAGAGAGAGAGGCAGGAGAGCGAGAGGAGACGTCGAGGACAGGCACATCCTGCTAACAATAAAAGACAGTAAGTAAGAAGGGTAACTTTTGTCCATAAGAAATAACACAGAGTACTTTCATCAAGACTGGCAATCCTTGTTTTGATAATCTTGAAATAAGTCAGACAATACGAAGAGCGAAAAGTGTTTCTGTGTTTATTGCGGGGGTTTTGTGGGTGGGTGGGGGGCGGGTTTTTT
>JADBJO010030705.1:0-17570 GCA_016801955.1 Conus betulinus | reverse complement strand
CCTCCAAACCCCTTCCACTCATCCATCGCATGCTGTCAGCTCGTTCATATACTCGAGATGAAACAAATGCAACGTAACCAACATCCCTCAAAAGCCCCCTCCCCCACCCCACCACCACCCCCAGACCACATACACACACAAACACAATACAGAACTCACCACGCACCACCACCCCGTCAAATCAGCAGCACACACCACACCACACAACACACACACAAGCACCACACACCGCACACCACACGCACCACCACAACAACCAGACACAAACAGATCTGACTCCAGCAGAATCGGCACCGTAAACTCAGCGCTAGTAAAACTTTTACAATAACCTATGTACTGCGGATGAAGCAGAGAAAGACACAGCAACTGTTCTTCAAATGTCACATGTGTTGAGATTACTGTTCGCTTTTCTGTCTTCTTACCTGATCTATAGTGGGAATGAAGCAAACGGTATTGCATCCTTTCTCTAAGCGACAGTTTAGTTGTGAATTGGCCCCACCTTCGGTATGAATTCGTCACGCCTGGCAATCATAATATTGTCATCAAAGGATAATAAGAAGATCAGAGAAGAAGCCAAGCTATTGAGAGAATATATCGCATAACCATAGTTATAAGGAAATGAAATCACAGCCTTGAAGAATGCCTTGAATGCTGTGTTGGTTCTTTAGGGATCTTGTTTTTCATTCAATCCCTCAATATTTGATAACTGAACTTGCATTCAAATGTTATCTAGATTTTATAGTACATAGTGCTATTCAAGAACAACTTCAGATTGAAAAAAAGATCATTAAGACGAAGGCAAGGCAGTCAATGCAAAAACATTGAAAGAGAAAGACTGGCAATAAATCGAAAAGGTAGACAAGAACCTAGGTTCAAAAAATAAGATCATTAGACTGGCCACAAATCAAAAGTATAAAAGGAGAGACCCATACTAATACAAAACTGGGACACCGTGCTGACGAATGTAAAGAAGAGCTAAGTTATGAGATAGTATATACAAAAAGGTGGTACCTGTTGAACTGCCTGCTCAACAGGCATGGGATTTTGTCACCCACGACAGGTAAAGCATTGAAAAAACGGAGTGACGCATTGCAAGCTCTGTATAGGCCTGTGAATCACCTCAGAGTCTGCCTACAGGTTGGCGACGACGAAACCAGGTCTCTCTGACTTTGCTGGTGACTTAAGAAATGCCAGCGTCCCCTAGTGTCGTGAGGGCCTCTGTTGAGATGATGGCATTCTGATATTTTTGCATCCTTTACAACATTCCATTGTTGCTCTTAAGAGGGGCACCAGTTTCAGGGATCCTCTTGCCTGATGTCAGAGTCTGGCTTTGTGTCGGCTCTGTGTTTTTTTTATCATCTTCCTTTGGTAATTTAGGAAACTGTTACTATAAAGCAAAATCATTTTGAACGTTTGGTGTAAAATATTGCTTGCTCTGAGTAGAATGAGATAGGAGAGAGAGAGAGAGAGAGAGAGAGAGAGAGAGAGAGAGAGAGAGAGAGAGAGAGAGAGAGAGAGAGAGAGAGAGAGAGAGAGAGGTTAAACTTGGAGGAAGTATAACGAAAGATCAGAATGCTTCGGTAAAGTGGTAATTGTTATTATTGTAATGAATACTGATATAGCGCCTATTTCGGTTAGAGACCAAGCCTCTAAGCGCTTTACAATGCACACTCGTTTACACCACAGGCTGCCTACGTGGGTAGTGCCGACTCAGTTTCCTTACTTCTTCCTTCATACTTTCCATTTCTTACGCAGGGTGCATGCTATGAGTGATGAGATATTACATTTTGCCAAGACAACTCTTGATGAAAATCTGCCATATTCACAATGATGGGGGGGGGGGGGGGGGGTACAAGAAAATCACTAAGAAAATGGGTATGATAAATTTCACCAATGCATTAATATCATTAGATAGGATAATCACTGTGGAGATTATGACAATTTATTCTTATTGACAGTGCCTGGTAGAGAGAAATCAAACCCAGCCTGGGACGTGGAACAAAGAATCATGACGTGTTTAATTTCACCCAGCTAAATTTCGGAACATGAATAGGGAATCTTCTTACTTTCTTTCCATTCATGGTATTTTAAGTCCAGTCGACCACAGAAGGGTTAATACCAAGGCTGCAACGTTGTCGAAATCGATTCAGTATAATATTTCAGATGACGGCTGACAAAAAAAATCTATATTTTTCTATAAAATCTAAGATGAAATTAAAATATATTCAACTGTGTTAGAAACTCATATTTAGTGGACATTCCCAGAGAAAACTCTTCTTGGAGGTTGCTGTGAAGTTGTTGTAACGACGAGAATTGAACAGTCTGCAGTGTGTTATGCCTATATAGAGATTGAAATAGCAGAGTCACTGGTTGTAAAGAAAATAAAAGCAGTCCGCAGTGTTACTGTGCTGTAAAGGGGGTTGGAAATAGCAGTCACTAGTTATAAAGAAAATAAAGCACATGTCTGCACTGTTACTGGCCTATTACGGGATTGAAATAGTTAGCAGAGGTCCACCGGTTGTAAAGAAAATAAAGCAGTCTGCAGTGTTACTGCCTATAAAGGGATTGAAATAGTTAGCAGAGTTACCGGTTGTAAAGAAAATAAAGCAGTCTGCATTGTTACTGACCATGTAGAGATTGAATTACTAGCAGAGTCACTGGTTGTAAAGTAGAAAATAAAGCAGTCTGCAGTGTTACTGCCTATTAAGGGATTGAAATAGTTAGCAGAGTTACTGGTTGTAAAGAAAATAAAGCAGTCTGCAGTGCTACTGCCTATAAAGGGATTGAAATAGCTAGCAGAGTCACCGTTGTTGTAAAGAAAATAAAGCAGTCTGCAGTGTTACTGCCTATAAAGGGATTGAAATAGTTAGCAGAGTTACCGGTTGTAAAGAAAATAAAGCAGTCTGCAGTGTTACTGCCTATATAGGAATTGAAATGGTTAGCAGAGTCACCGGTTGTAAAGAAAAATAAAGCAGTCTGCAGTAGAGGGATTGAAATAGTAGCAGAGTCACTAGTTGTAAAGAAAATGAAGCAGTCTGCATTGTTAATGCCTACATAGAGAGATTGAATTAGTTAGCAGTCACCAGTTGTAAAGAGAGTGAAACAATCATTAGCGTTATTGCAGTGTGTCGAATGTCGAGTCTATCCCAGCACTCCGTTATCACGTGTCAGAGTAAGGGACTCGCCACATGGTTGCACATACACCACGGAGCCTCTTTACCTTGTAACAAGTACGAGTTTGTATTGAACAAAAAAACAAACAAACCTGGTCTGTGTGTAAACGGCACAAAACTGTTTCTTCTTTTCGACCACCACTGGCGGCTGGAGAGGAATTCTTTCATATCTGAAAAAGTTAATTTTCCGTTTGTGTGTTTCAGGTTGATTAATTCCTCAATGGATGGATGAGGGTCATGTGACCCAAGAATGGGAAAGACTGGTTGATCAAGACATGGAAAGGGGGGGGGGGGGGGGAACAAAGGGAGGGAGTGAAGTTGGGGGACAGAAGAGAATGAACGTCAAGGTCGCCTTCGCAGATATCAACGTTCACATGACATAGCAGATGTCGGTCATAATCCACTAAATAATCACCAGAGGGCAGAAGGCTTATCGAGAGGAGGAGGGGGGCTGCTTATAACAAATAAATAGATAAGATGTACGGAAATACACAAATGTCATGTTTTATATTAGACGAATGGTACATGTTTACATTATTTACAATCGTTTTCAGGTATGCCTTTGTTCCAGTCTGGGACAGTGGGATTGTAGCTTATCAAATCCCCACCCAGCGTCATTATAATCGGCCAGTCTGTGGATTTTACTATGGTTTTGTGAACTTTGTTCAGCTCATACCCTGCTTACTGCCGATAGAGCATCTGTACAGCATGTGCGAGTACAACCTAGACACAACTCCCCACACAGAAGATTCTGGGCAGCACATTCACCTTGTTTATCAAGTAAACTCTTCCTTCAGTCTCGAAACTGTTCTCTGCCCCCACGGCCACTACACTCACGCCTTTCCTCTCTTGTGATGTTCAGACAGTGTGTTTTTCCGACCAGGACTGGAGCTACACTTCTCCCAAAGAATCCTGGACATTCCATCCGAGTCCACGTGCACGGTTCCGAAGGCTCTGTCAGCGCGCCACCATCGTTTCTGTGTGGCACAGTGACGCAGCGAGTGCCTTACAGCATGGTGTGTGACCACCGGCAGGACTGTCAGGACAACAGTGATGAGGACTTCTGTCAGTTCCCTGCCTGTTTTTTGAGCACGTCGTTCTGTGGCAACTTGAAACAGGTAGTCATGCTATTGTGTTGTTTTGGTACTGTTTCGTGTTTCAAGAACAATTTTCATATTCTGTACACAAAGACCCACGTAATAAAATGCTATGAAATTGATAAAGCTGAAATATAATGCAATATATGGAAACATGAATATTGTCGTATTAATCAGCAGAATGTCTAAAGCGTAAGTTATATGAAATATCTCTAGGAAGTTGGAAAAGAAAAATCCGTTGAATAAATGCCATAAAAATCATGGAATTAAGGATGTCAGGCTGGACACACATTTCACGTGTGGTCATGAAGGAAAAGCCATACACTGACATTATCCTGCCAAAGTACACAGAGGCATTTTTTTCTTTCTTCCAAAATCGCTGTATGTTTCAGTTGTTTCTATAATATATGTGATCACTGTGTCTTATTGAAGCATTTAAGGTGATTCCTGCCCTACAGTGCTGTTCTTTAAAACAAGGTTTCATTACGTGATGCATCAAGAATGCTACTGATCTTTTTTGGATGATTCTTTTCTGTAGTGTTACCACCAAAAGAGGAATGTGACGGAGTCAACGACTGTCTGAACGGTGCTGACGAGATGCAGTGTGAGGACAGGCTGCTGGATCCGTCACTGAATGCAGTTCTGATCAGCATTCCGCCCCCTGCTCCTTTCATGGTCACTCTGGATGGAAAAGGGAAGTACAAGGTAAAGTCTCTCTATGGTCAGCCCTGTCCTCACACACATTTCTGGTGTCTCAGTGACAAGTACTGCCTTCCTGTCTATGTGCGCTGTAATGGAATCTACGACTGTCCTGGACGTGAGGATGAAGATGGTTGCAACCTCAACGATTTGTGTCCAGGGTTTTACCGATGTCGGAGTTCTTCTGTCTGCCTCCATCCCGGTCATGTGTGTGATGGCATGCTCCAGTGTCCACAACGTGATGATGAACTGTGGTGTGATGTGACTTGTCCACAGCAGTGTCAGTGCTGGGGGCTGGCTTTCAAATGCAGACAGAATTTCCTAGCAAATTCATACTCTGACCTGCGCTATGTGGACGCCAGTAAAAGCGGTATGACGCTGGGAGACTTTGCAAATCAGTTATTTTTAATCCACCTCGGCCTTGCCCATTGTAACCTGTCTGGCCTTGATCATACCACCTTAAACAATCTGAAAAGCCTTGATTTAAGCAATAATTTATATACAAACTTTTACGATAAACCAGTTTAAATCATTTTCCTCGTCTGAAAGTGCTGTTTCTTTCAAGGAATCCTTCCCCCTTCATGTTCCAAAGCAATAAAAGTAACACAACTATAACATCTCTGCAGCATCTTGATCTGTCGTTCACCGAATTTCCAGCTTTATATACAGATGACCTAAAACCAGTTTGTTCACTTAAAAATCCTCAATTTCTCTGGTTGTAAAGTTAATGAAATTAGTACAAGTGGTTTAGTACACTCCGCGAATTACGAGTGTTGGATTTTAAAGGCTGTCCACTTTCTCAGTTCCCAGAGAAGATGCTAAGTAAAATTGACTCATCTGCACACTGTGTATGCTGACAATTTCAAGCTTTGTTGTGAAGCAACACTCCCTCAGGGATTCAACCTTAATGACTGCTATGCTCCCTTCGATGAGGTGTCGTCGTGCGAAGCCCTCCTTCACTCCAACACTTACCGTGTGTTCCTGTCTCTTTCTGCTGTCATGGCCTTAGTGGGTAATCTAGCCACCTTTCTGTTCCGTTTGATACAAGGAGGCAAAGAAAAAATCTGGGTTTCAAGTGTTTGTGACGAATCTCTGCATTGCGGATTTCCTGATGGGAGTGTATTTGTCCATCATTGGAGTGGCCGATCGTATGTACCTGGGTTCTTACCTGTGGGAAGACACTCGCTGGAGAAACAGCGTTTCATGCATGGTGGCTGGTTTTCTGTCTCTGCTGTCCTGTCAAGTGTCTGTCTTCATGATCTGTCTCATTACGTTGGATCGTTTCTTGGTGTTGCGCTTTCCTTTCAGTCAGCTGCGCTTCCATCGCAATGCTGCCATGCTGGTGAACATTGCAGTGTGGTTAGCCAATCTCCTTCTGGCCTCAGTGCCTTTGTTCCCCCACTCTCCCTTCCAGGAGTTCTACAACCAGGTTGGTATCTGTATACCACTGCCTGTGACACGGAAAGAGTTTCAGGGAGATGACTTTGCTTTCGGGATCATGATCGTCCTCAACTTCGTCCTCTTCATGTTGATTGCTGTAGGTCAAGGTCTGATCTACTTAACCATCAGGGACAACATCATGGCAACCTCAGACACTGGCCGACAGTCTCAGGACCTGAATATTGCTCGTCGTTGATCACTATGCTGTTTCTGACTTTCTTTGCTGGTTTCCCATTGGGTTTCTGGGCTTGCTGGCCCATCAGGGTGTGCCAATCTCTGGAGAAGTCAACGTCGCCCTGGCCATCCTTGTCCTTCCGGTCAACTCTGTCATTAACCCTTTCCTCTACACCTTCAACCTGATCATGGAGCAGAGACAGAGGGCCAAAGAGGCCAGTATGTTGAAATGGCTCAATGCTTCTGGGAAATAATCGCAACCACCCAAAGAAATAGTCGAATTTTTATGCTATTCATATTTTGGTTTCGATTTCTGCATAGACAGTTGTGATTCTGGTCAGAAACGACGACTGCCTTTGTATTTGTTTTAACTCTCTCTCTCTCTCTCTCTCTCCTCTCTCTCTCTCTCTCTCTCTCTCTCTCTCTCTGTTTTTAACCCTCTGTCTGTCTGTCTGTCTGTCTGTCTCTGAATTTCTCTCTCTCTCTCTCTCTCTCTCTCTCTCTCTCTCTCTCTCTCTCTCTCTCACACACACACACACTCTGTCTCTCTCTTTCTCTCACATACCTGCCTGCCTACCTACCTACCTAAGTATGTATGTATGTATGTATGTACGTATGTATCCACCTATAGCTTATCCGTTCATGTTTGTTTGAGGTTCAAGTCAAATTCCCTCGAAGGTAGTCCTTTTTTATAACTACACTGATGTGAAAAATGGTATTCTTATTTTAGAAGAAAAATTGCAGCATCTAGTCCAGAATGGAAATGTTAACATATTTTATGTGGTGATTTGAACGCCAGAACAGAACAGGACGTGAGCAGCTGAACATTGAAAACCTGACAAGTCATTTACATCCACTGGATGACAGAGAAAATGAAGAGGTGTATATAAGACATTCAAAAGATGGAAATGTGAACGATATATAGTGCTGCTGCATACAGTTGCATACAGTTGAGAAGAAGAAAAAAAACAAAAAGATGACTGGTTTGACAGGGAATGTGAAATGATGAAAAGACGAGTTAAGGGCCTTCTGGGAAATTACCAGCGTTCTGAAACTGACGTCAATAATCGAAGGCAAAAAATTATGTATACGCACGGAAAGAATATAGCAAGCTAAAGAGAGAGAAAAGAGAATATTTTGATCATTCCAGACTAGAAAAATTAAAAGATTCAGTTAGAGACCCGAGGGATTCGGTGAGTGTCGCTCGACGTGTGCAGACGTGTTTTGCTTCGCTCTCTACCGTCCGAATCTGAGCTGTGAACTCAGTCGCACGCTTGTTCATATACGCGTTAAGCGGTACAGCGTCTTTTTTTTTCTGACGTTCCAGTTTTATCGCCGGAATGCAAAATTTTTCAACAACAGTCCCCGTCTTTTTGAAATCGAAAAACATACCGGATCATGACAAAAATCGGCCGTCTGTCCTAGAAGTATGCTTGGCGGCGGAAAGGGGTTGCTGGCCAGGGCTCCATTATTGGAGCACAGAATATCGGCAGCTTATGGCGTATCTACCCCGCCACCAAGGAGGCACGGATGGCAATCCTTGTCCAGGGTCTGCGGATGAGAGACACAACTCTGCAGGTATAGTACCAACCCATACATTCTACACAGCGATACAGGTGAGGAAAAGCCCACTACAAAACTGTGGATCGATAACATTCCTATCTCAGTCGCTGACTCAGAAATTGAGCATTCCCTTGTCAAGCTAGGGTGTGAACTGAGATCTGATATAAAGATGGAGAGAGCTCGAGATGCAGACAACAGGTTGACTCGGTTGTCACGGGTCGCAGATTCGTGTTCATAACAGTTCCCCCACACTCCTCTTGACAAATTCGTTAAAATCAATATTTTTCAGCCAAGCTGTTCCACAGAGAGCAAAAACAGCAGAAAAAAGTCATTTGTTCACGCTGTCTTAAACCAGACCATCATGTCTCGCAGTGCTCAGGTGAGATTGTGTGCAGACAGTGCGGGCAAACAGGACATAAAAGAGGAGACGCTCAATGCGAACTGACGGACAAACTACAGCGGACAGACAAATAACGGATGAACACACTGACAGACAAACGATCGACAAACAAACAGGTGGCAAAAAGGCTGGTGTCAAAAATAATATTAGCACCGGTGAAACAGAACAGACCACTAATAAGTCTGTCAACAGAAATGACAGAGGGCGCCCCCTATCCCGTCAGACCACCCTCCTGACCTCCATGGACCGCTCTCCCCGCAACAGGTCCGCCACTCCCAACAAGCGGCGCCTGTCCAGACAGCGACACAGCCCGGGAGAGGGAGCAGAGAAATACCGGCGCTGCGACCATGGATCGGATGGTTCTCTGGCGGCGGATGTTGTGGACTCTGAGTCGGAGTCCGCGTCAGCTGATCGGGAGACATAGCTCAGGTTTGCCCTTCATGTCTACCAACGGATAATGACCCGGAAATGTATTACGGACCATGAGTTTGACCAGTGACTATCTGATTGAAATTGTTGATAGATTCATCAAATAAACTAAGGTTTTCATTCCATGGATAAAATTAATATTGTTTCGCTAAATGTTAGAGGTTTAAAAAACAGGTTTAAAAGGAAATTTTTGTTGCATATTTCAAAGAAAAACGTTTTGATATTGTTTGCTTACAAGAATGCCACATAACAGACAGAGATGTAAAGGAATGGGAAACACAATGGGGTGGAGCAATTTTTTTTCATGAGGGTACGAACAAAAGCAGAGGAGAAGTTATTTGATTTCAAAACACTTTAAAGGAAAAGTTAACTTGGAGCTTGCGCAAGATAGAATCCTAGTCATTTCAGTGGTAAATGAATACTATAATATAATGGTGCCAATGTTTATGCACCCCAACCAGACGAAGGAAAAAATAACGTATTATCGAAAGATGATTGACATTTTTAATTCTATAGAGCATGAAGATTTAATTGTTCTTGGCGATTTTAACTGTACACTGAACAGTGATCTCGACATAGTATCGGGTCAACCCCACGACAGATCGGAAACTGTCAGCTTTCAGCATGTTATTGATACATTAGATTTAACAGATGCCTGGAGACTTTATCATCCAAAAGAAAAAGATGCTTCATGGACTCGTCTGAACCCGTACATTGCGCGAAAGATTAGATTATTGTTTTGTTTCTGATAACAATTTGCGTTTCTGTACTAGGTGTGAACATTTTTTGTTTCCAAACTCTGATCATAAGGCTGTGTCCTTGAACTGAACGAGAATGATTTCACTCGAGGACCAGGATACTGGAGATTCAATAATAGTTTTCTTAAAAATGTTTTGTTTGTACAAAAAATGAATAACATGTTAGATACATTTCTTTCAGACAACGAAACTGCATGCATGATTTAGAGAAATGGGAAATGTGTAAGGTTGAAATAAGAAATTTTTGTATAGATTTTGGGAAAGGTCTGGCGTGTAAAAAAAGAAACGAGAGTCACGAATGTTGCAGTCACAGTTACAAAATCTAGAAAAAGAGCTTGCCAAGGATCCTGAAAACGAAAAATATTAATAAAAAAGATTTATGAGAGTAAAAACAAAATCTGGAGATTTTGCAGGCTTACAAAACCAGAGGTGCTCAGGTAAAGATGTAGGCTTAAATGGATAGAAGAAGGAGAAAAGAATACAAAATATTTTTGTGGTTTAGAAAAGGCACAAGTAAAAATAGGATTATTACAAGACTTTGTAAAGAAACGGGTAACATTACTACAGATCAAAGAGAAATAATGCAAGAACAAACGGCATTCTATAGACGATTGTATACTCAGCATACTGAAGCAGCAAATGTAGAAGAAGCTGCTGACATTTTTATTGACAATGTAGAATTAAGACAGTTAGAAGAAAATGATGCAGTAATATGTGAAGGTATAGTGACATTAGAAGAGACGACATCTGCTCTAAAGAAAATGAAAAATGGCTCCGCTCCAGGAAGCGATGGCTTAACAACCGAGTTTTATAAGTTTTTCTGGTCAAAATTAGGCGATGTTGTCACTAACTCCTATATTGAATCTTTTAACAAAGGAAGCTCTCATTTACTCAACGGCAAGGTATTATAACTCTTTTTTCACACAAAGGCAAAAGACTTGGATAGGGATAAAACTTAATAACTGGAGACCCATTACTCTTACTAATTCTGATTATAAAATCTTGGCAAAAGTACTCTCAGAAAGACTGGGTAAAGTCATCCATAACTTAGTCAACGAAGATCAAGTTGGCTACATAAAAGGACGAAATATATCAACAGTGCTTAGAACCATCGATGATGTCATCAACTATTTAAATAAAAACTGGAAAGGCGGGGGTACCTATTAGCTATAGATTATGAAAAAAAAGCTTTGATTCCATATAAAAAAATATCATCTACATGTATTCAAAGTATTAGGATTTGGGACCGATTTCCAGAGATGGGTACAAGTTTTGACAAATGGTAACCAAAGCTGCATCAACCATGGAGGTTGGTTATCTGAGCCATTGATGTAACTTGTGGTATAAGGCGGGGATGTCCCTTTTCCCCATTAGCGTTCGTTTTAGCTGTGGAGCTCTTGGCAGCAAAGATCAGAAAAAGCCAAATAACAGGTATCCAAGTGCCAACAAGGGACCATACAAACGAACAGTACATAAAGATAAAACAACTCGCTGATGATACCACCTTATTCTTAGAAAACAAAAATGATATGATTGAATCTTTAAATATTCTGAAAGCATTCGAGACATTTTCTGGTCTTAAGTTGAATATGAATAAGACCAAAGCTATAAGAATGGGTAGGAGAATAAATGAAAACAATCTGCCTTTTTTTCTATAGTAGAAAGAATAAAAAATACTGGGAATTTATTTCGAGAAAGATAAAATGGCTAAGAACATCGAAGACAACTGGAAGAGCAGGGTTCAAACCATAGAAAAATCAATAAAGAACTGGAGTAAACGAGACATCAGCATTCATGGCAAAATTACAGTAATTAAATCTTTTTTGATCAGTCAGTTAGTTTTTGTAATGCAGTCAATTGGTATTCCCTTTGAAGTCTTGCAGAGAATAAATACGATGTTATATAAATTTGTTTGGCAAAAGAAACACAGTAATCGGAAAGCATTTGAAAAGGTTAAAAGGAATGTAATGGAATCAGATTATAGCTTAGGAGGTTTAAAAATGGTAAACATTATGGATCTTCAAAACAGCTTATATTTGCAATGGGCAGGGAAATTGTTCTCTGCAACAGACGAAAAACTGGAGTAAGATTCCGAGATGGCACTTTGACAAAATAATATATAATGATAGCATATTTAAGCTTAACTGTAATGCAAAACAGCTGCAGCAAATTGAACTAATAGATAATGAATTTTGGAGCAATGTAGTCACCATTTATTTGAATAATAATAGGAAAGTCAAATTAGAAGAAGTAACACCTACTACCTTTTTAGATCAAGTGCTATTCTATAATATTTGATAAAATATAAAGGCAATATATTATATTTTCAAGCATGGAAAGAAAAGGGGATACAGTTTGTTAGAGAGACATTGTGCACATTAATGAAAATAGATTGCTTACTCTTACAGAAGTAGAGACAGTTTTAGGATATCGTAATGCAAATACTATTTTGAGTACAATGCATTGCGAAACGCCCTCCCATTATCTTGGCGGGAATGGATATATGACAACAATATCCCTCTTGACAATGTTTACTCTGCTGACTGTGAAGCTCATCTATTCAATAAAAAACCAAAAGAGATAAAGAAGTTACTGGAGCAAAGGAATCCAAGTTACATAACTGCAAATGGCAAAGACTTTTGGCGTAGAAAACTTAACTTTGAAATAGACGATCTCGTATGGCTAATACCAAGAACATCAACAAAAGAGGTTAGGCTGAATGAACTACAATGGAAAATAAGCCACAATATTTACCCTACTAATATTCTTTTGCAAAAAATGAAAGTATCGGAAACAAATAAGTGTGATAACTGTACAGATGAAATTGATTTTATCGAACATTTCTTTTTCTGCTGTCCTCCTGTCAACAAATTTTGGAATTATGTAGAAATATTGATTTCATCGAGAATCGGTAAATCCTTAAAACTGTCCTTAACTGACGTACTCTTTGGTGTTCGCAGAGATGATATAAGTAAACAGAACACAAAATCGATTAACCATATCATATTAGTAGGGAAAATGTCCATTAGCATAGCACGTAAAACTGGAAAATTGATAGCATTACAAATGATCTTCGATCAACAGAAAAAGGAACACCCGAAGGTGCCAGGGAGGACCCAGAGAAGCACTGTCCCCACCTGCCTTTAGAGCAGTAACGTACCACCCTTGGAGGCCTGCGCTGTGTTGACAATGGGTACAGGCACGCGCAGGACACTCCACCAAGATATCAAGGGACATAACCGCTCCTGAACAGAGGTAAATCAGACCACAGGATGCAACCCGCAACAGCCCCAAAGCAACATCCCCTTGGGGTGTACCAGCCCGTGCAGAGCCCCGGCAAAAAACACCACCCTCCAGCTGCTGAGCACACATAGAACTGAGAAAGCGTTACATCAATTTACTTATTGCGTAATTAATAAATAACAGGATTCAGAAACACGCTTTTGTATAACATCGGATACTGGAGATGTATCTCTTCCAGGAAGAAAAAAAAAAGGGATAAAAAACAAAAAAAAACGAAGACAAAGTATAACAGGAACCACTAGGTAGCCATCAGTTTGTGCTGTGGTACTAGTTTAATGTTTATCCGTTTGTTTTGCCTATTTGTTCTGTTTGTGTATGCATGATTTTTTTTCCAAATTACACACGTCATTGCTTATATATCTGTTCATTCTTAGAGCTGTATCTATGTATGGCTTGCCACCACCGTACATTTGCATACAAACTGCACAAGCCCACTCACGCACGCACAAACACGCTGTCCCACGCACGCACGCACGCACACACACACACGCACTAACAAACATACATGAACATACACAGACGCACACCTCTCAACCCCACCCCCCACCCCACCTCCCTCACACATACACTTATTATCTCGCTTCTTGGCTTGGCTTTCCTCATGTCTCCCTTTTAAACCCCCTTTTCGCTATAAGGGTAGCATCTTTGGGAATAGACCAATTTCCGAGATTATATGTGACTCTCGTCTAAGTCTCTTGTATACGTTTGCATGTTTCCTAGGATCGTCCTTGCATTCTTTTTCGCCCTTCTTCTTCAAGGAAGATTACCGGGAATATTAAGTTCAGGAGCGACAGTGATGGATTATTATAATCACAACTACTTTCCTCAGTCGCCATACCTCTCTTCGTTTGATGTGAATTTTAAAGCTTGTATGAGCTGATCCTCTTTTTTTTTTTTTTTTTTTTTTTACGTCTGTCAGTCTGTCTTCGGAAGAAAGGAAAAGAAAAAAAAAAAAAAAAAAAAAAAAAAAAAAAAAAACGGAGGGAAAAAAGTTAATTATGTCTTTTGCTTCATTTAAGTGGTTAGCGTTGTATAAGCAGCACATTACCAGCGTGTGAGTGCCAGTACACCACACATTAGAACATAAACAAACCCAGACACTTTGTATCAACACTAAAACACTAAAATCAGCAAAAATGTGTCCATTTGTAAGAAAACATACAGACTCTGCATGGTGTGTAAGAGACTGGTTGAAGACAGGGAAAAAAAAAAAAAAAAGCAAAAGTAGTTGAAATTGTTTTTTTTTTTTTTTTTTTTTGCTTTTTTTTTTTTTTTTGATGAATGAAGAGGACAGTGTGAAGCACCAAAAAATGAAGAGGTGGTTTTCGGGCCTTAGGGGAAAAAAAAATCGTCACCGCCTTAGGTGCTCCATTGATCCGATAACTGATGCCACAAAAAAAAAAAAAAAAAAAAAAAGGTAGAGACCCGAAAACGTTTTGGTCAACTCTTAGAACGATTAACAGAAAGTCTTTAGTATCTAATGAAATTTCAATAAAACAATGGCTTGATCATTTTTACGGTGTTTAATTCTCATGATAATATTTACGAGTGCCAAGGACATCCACGCTGTTGGTTCGGATGAGGAATTTGCACAGGCCCTCGATGCCAGGCGCCTGAAACTCAACCTGCCACGAGCAAACGAGACTGAAGATTGGGAGAAACTGGATGCAAAAATCGTCCAAAGACTCGATGCACTGATAGGGAAAAGCACCCTGGAACACAAACTAGCCACATATGGGGACATTGTGTATGCACATGTAGAGACGCCTATGGAGCAAAACTACCCAAAGAGAAAACACCTCCAAAGAAATCCAGACGCCAAGAAGAGATGAGACAAGATCAGGGTCCAAAAGAAAAACCTCAAGAAGCAAATGAAGACTGCTCTGCCAGCTGAAAAACAAGGCTTGGAAAAACTCTGGGAAGACCTGAAAGCAAAACACAGCGCCCTCAGCAAAGCGGAATCTGCGAGGAAGAGGAAAGCAAAAAGAAGAAGACACAAGAGCGTTTCTTCAGAGACCCCTACCAGTTTGCCAGAACTCTGTTCGAGCAGCCAAAATCTGGGACCCTAAGTGTGGACAAAGGAGTTCTTGAGCAGCATCTGAGAAAAACATACTCTGACTCACAGAGCAAAGCACCACTCGACATTCAAGGTCTGGTGTGGCCAACCAACCCTGAGGAACAGTTCAATGACAAGCCTCCAACGTTTGGCGGAAATCAAGAAGGTGGTCGACAAAGCCAGAGCCAAATCATCACCAGGGCCAAACGGAATACCTTACCAGCTGTACAAGAAATGTCCCAAGGTGCTGGAGTGGCTCCACAGGCTGCTGCGATCAGCTTGGAGAAATCAGAAGATCAGCGGCCAGTGGATGACGGCAGATGGTGTGTACATCCCCAAAGAGCAAAAACTCAAGTGACATCAGCCAGTTCAGGCCAATATCACTACTGAACGTCGAAGGGAAAATCTTCTTCTCTGTCATGGCAGCAAGGCTGACCAAGTACCTCATGGAAAACAAGTACTTGGATGTGTCAGTCCAGAAAGGTGGCATTCCAGGCGTGGCTGGCTGTGTAGAACACGCCACAATGATCTGGGACGCAATCCAAAGAGCAAAAACAGAAAAGAGAGACCTGGACGTAGTGTGGCTCGACCTGGCAAACGCATATGGATCTGTACCCCATGAGATGATACAGTTGGCTCTTAAGATGTACCATGTGCCAAAGAACATCCGCCGACATGCTCAAGAAGTACTTCAATGGCTTCTCAATGCGGTTTCTCTACCAAGGAGTACACAACAGATTGGATCAACTTGGAAGTGGGCATTGCAATGGGCTGTGCCATTTCCCCAATACTGTTCGTGGTGGCAATGGAAGTCATCTTGAAAGCAGCAACAAGCAACGCAAGACAAACAGACCTTGGCGATGGATACAAGATGCCCCCTCTCAAGGCCTTCATGGATGACACTACAGTGATTTCATCCAGAGAAGACGAGACACGTCACGTGCTGGAGAGGCTGGACGACATAGTTGCCTCATCCAGAATGAAGTTCAAGCCAAAGAAATCACGGAGTCTCTCACTGAGGAAAGGAAAAGTGGCCGAATCAGTGGTCTTCAGTGTTGCCAACCAGACCATTCCAACAGTAACAGAAGAGCCAGTCAAGAGCCTTGGAAGATGGTATGATGATACGCTGAAAGACACACGAAGAGCAAAAGAAACCAAAACAGATGTCGGAAGAGCGTGGAGACCATTGACCAGTGTGGGCTCCCTGGCAAATACAAGGTCTGGTGTCTGCAGTTCATGCTGATACCAAAGCTTCTATGGCCTCTGATGATATACGACATCTGCACCAGCAAAGTGGAGGCAATGGAATCCAAAATCAACAAGTTCACAAGGAAATGGCTTGGTGTCCCACCCTGTCTGACTGACATAGCGCTATACTGTCGCCAAGCAAAGCTGAAACTACCACTGAAATCCATCCTGGAGGAATATAAAGCAGGGAAGATCAGACTTCAAAGCATGCTGGAGGACTCAGGAGACAAGGTGGTTGAAGCAATCAAGCCCCAGCTGAAGACAGGCAGTAAATGGAAAGTTCAAGAGGCGATGGATTCTGCAAAAGAAAGTCTCAAGATCAGAGAAATAACAGGACACACACACAGACCAACAGGCAAGGACTGGGGGTGACCAAAACTGAATGGTGGTCAAAGGCCAAAGGAAAAGCCAAAAGAGACATGATGATTCAGGAGATGAGAAAAGAAGAAGACCAACAAAGACTCCAAAAAGCAGTCCAGCAGAGCCAGCAAGGGCAATGGACAACATGGGAGAATGCACTCCAAAGAAGTCTCACTTGGAATGACATTTGGCACATGGCCCCTCTCAGGATCAGCTTCATTCTCAGATCTGCATATGATCTTCTGCCTTCAAATGCGAACCTGGTGAAGTGGGGAAAAAACAGACGATCCTTCATGCCCCCTTTGCCATGAAAAACAAACAGTGGAGCATGTCCTAAGCTCATGTAAAGTAGCCCTGGCTCAAGGAAGGTACACATGGAGGCACAACCAAGTGCTCAAAGAGATTGTACAAGTAGTCTGGGCTAGTACCAACACCACAAAAGGGAAAATCAGGACTCCAAAAGCACCCGCACATTCTTCACGGCAGGAGGCAGCGAATCATGGCCAAGAACAACAGTGCCACTCGGAACATACAGGCAGAGTCTGCTGGATGGGGCAGATGACTGGGAGTGCAGTGCACACCTCCCAGAATGGAAGAGTCACCCAGAGATTATCAGCAAGAGTGGCATGAGACCAGACATAGTAGTCCACTCTCAGTCAACCAAGCAGCTGATCATGATCGAGCTCACGGTGCCATATGAGAACAGAATGGAGGCAGCTCAGATCTACAAGACTGAAAAGTATGCTGATCTGGCAAACAGCCTGAGGAGAGAAGGCTATCAGGTCAAAGTCCTCACTGCAGAAATTGGAGCTAGGGGGTTTGTGGGAACGTCTGCATATAGCCTCATGAAACAGCTCTCAGTTGCAGGGA
>JADBJO010030704.1:10000-17570 GCA_016801955.1 Conus betulinus | reverse complement strand
GACATTAAATGGAGTCCATGACGTAAAGCACTTTAGAAATTAGCATAAAGTCCATAACGTAAGGCACCTTAGACATTAACATGGAGTCCATAACATAAGGCACTTTAGAACTTAGCTCCAAAACGTAAGGCACCTTAGACATTAACATGGAGTTCATAACGTAAGGCACTTTAGAACTTAGCATAAAGTCCATAACGTAAGGCACCTTAGACATTAGCATTGAGCCCATGACATAAGGCACCTTAGACATTAACAGGGAGTCCATGGCGTAAGGCAACTTAGACATTAGCATGGAGTCCATGACGTAAGGCAACTTAGACATTAGCATGGAGCCCATGACGTAAGGCAACTTAGACATTAGCATGGATTTCATGACGTAAGGCAACTTAGACATACAGGGAGTCCATGACGTAAGGCAACTTAGACATTAGCATGGAGTCCATGACGTAAGGCAACGTAGACATTAGCATGGATTTCATGACGTAAGGCAACTTAGACATTAGCATGGAGTCCATGACGTAAGGCAACTTAGACATTAGCATGGATTTCATGACGTAAGGCACCCTAGACATTAACAGGGAGTCCATGACGTAAGGCAACTTAGACATTAGCATGGAGTCCATGACGTCAGGCACCTTAGACATTAACATGGAGTGCATGACGTAAGGCTCCTTAAATAGTAAACATGGGAGACGAGGGATAGGGCTGGGGACAGCCACGGACAAAGCTCCCTCCACATGAATGAGTTGACGGAAGAAGGGGAGGAGGGAAGGCTTGTAAAACAGCTCCATGCCTTTTAACATGGAAAGGTGAACGCGAAGTACGGGGTGGGAGTGGGAGGGAGGTGGAGGGAGCTATGAACATGTGAAATTGATGGAGGAGTGGAAGGAGGGAGGGGGGCAGCGATGTAGTAAAACACCCCCCCCCCCCCCCCAAACCCCTCAGTATTAAGGAGTAAAGTTGACTGCAGGGGGGGAAGGGGGATAGCAATGCCAAATGTCCCTGCTTGTTAACATGGGAAGCTAGCGGAAAGTGAAGGGACAGGGGGTAGCAGCCGTGTAAACGTCCCCTGTATATCAATAAGAAAAAAGCTGACGGAAGAGTGGAAGAGAATAGGTGGGCGTGCGGCGGTGGGGGTGGGGATAGGAGTGGGGATTCAAAAACTTCCTGTATATCAACAATCTTCATTGAAATGAAAGCAAAAATCACAATGTTCTGAAGATGGAGCGTCACTACCCACGCCGCAAGAGTCTATGGCAGACTTCTCAACCTAGCTGCTTTGCAGCATTCCTTGGTGAAGGTGCACACGGCTTGTGCGGGTTCTTGTTTCACTCGCGCAGCGTTGACAACAACAATAACAAAGAAAACAAAAATTAACCATCAACAACGATGACGAAGACAACGACATCATCCACACGTTCGCCAATGTCATGCGTTTGGAGACTTTCAGTAATCCTTGAAAAAAAAGCCCTTGAAATCCCTTTTGTCTCCCCAGACAAGAGAACGATGGAGACCATAAATTTTGTTACGATCAGCACACACACAACACACACACACACACACACACACACACACACAACACACACACAGAGAGAGAGAGAGAGAGAGAGAGCGAGAGGAAGAGAGAGAGCGAGAGAGAGAGAGAGAGAGAGAGAGAGAGAGAGAGAGAGAAATGGGGGACTTTCTCGTCATTCTTCGAGAGTGAGCAGATTCGAGTCAACTTTGCAAAGAAGTACTGTTTGTGTTTGGCCATCTACGTTGGTTCACACACACACACACCACAAACCACACACACACACACACACACACACACACACACACACACAACACACAACTCACACACACACACACACACACACACACACACACACACACACACCACACACACACTCACTCACACACATACACACACACACACACACACACACACACACCACACACACACACACATGCAAGCACGTACGCACGCAAGCGCGCGCGCTCACACACACACACACACACACACACACACACACACACACACACACACACACACAATCACACACACACACACACACACACACACACACACACACACACACTCACACACACACACACTCACACACACACACACACACACACACACACACACACACACACACACACACACACACACACACACACACACACACAGAGCGTTATCTGTACGATACTGCACAGCCTCTGATTTAGTTATTTAGTTCTTGCTCACGATGCACCGGACTGAGAAAACAGACGTTGCTGTAATAGAAACTCCGATCCTGACATGGGGACGAGTAAAGGTGGGGACGGGGAAGGATGGAAGTGTGTGGGCGGTTAAGGAGGAAGGGGGGGGGGATGCCTGAGACCCTATGAGACCCTATGCTGATATCAGAACACCGCTTGAAAGGCATCACAGTAGCTCTTCCTTTCAAAGGACTGATAACCATGCCGCGGGTTTTGTTTTCTCTCAGAAGTACAACCGCTGATGGTAATGCAGTTGGCTCTGATGAACAGGACAAGGAGAAAGAGGAGTGGGGGTGGGGGGAAGGGGGGGGGGGGGGCGAGGAAATGAGCGTGTGTGTGTGTGTGGTGTGTGTGTGTGTGTGTGTGTGTGTGTGTGTGTGTGTGTGTGTGTGTGTGTGTGTGTGTGTGTGTGTGTGTGTGTGTGTGGTGTGTGTGTGTGTTGTGTGTGGTACGGGGGACTAAGGAGCGCTGTGGTACCTGTATTTATTCCTGTTCTAATGAATGTTGCATTTAACACCGTTCAAGACCACAGATTGAATGCAGTTTTGAGTTTATTCTCTCTCTGTCTCTCTGACTGTCTCTCTCTGTCTGTCTCTCTGTTTCTTCCTCTGTCTGTCTGTCTGTCTGTCTGTCTCCGTCTATTTGTCTCTCTGAATCTCTGTCTCTGTCTGTTTGCTGTCTTTGTGTTTGTGTGTCTTCACGCGCGCACGCGCGCGTGTGTGTACACGTGTGTGTGTGTGTGTGTGTGTGTGTGTGTGTGTGTGTGTGTGTGTGTGTGTGTGTGTGTGTGTGTGTTGTGTGTGTGTGTGTGATACTTCAGGCTTAAAATTTATCTTTGCTCTTTTGTTGTTGTGCCTTGAGTGGTACATAATTATGCGCTGAATCAACTAGAACTCGAAGAAAGAACTTTTGAAGGTTGAATTTTTGAGCAGTTCTCAGTAGCTGCATTGTCAGCCCCGCATTCTCTAAGAAACGAACGAAAAGCCATGATCCTACCTAATACCTTTAATTTCAAGAGATTAGAGTGTACAAGCATCACAAAATGACTTCCAGTTAAATTGAAAGATTTGTGTTTAAGAGGAAAGGGGGTGCCAGAGAAAATCCTTCTCCAATCAGTGCTCATTAAGTGGATTGTTCGTGATTCGTCTAATGTACCCACTGGCGGTCAGTGGCAATACACAATAGCTGTTTCGCTCTGTGGAGAAACTCATCAGGCTTTGGACCTGCATCGTCGTCGCTCGTTTGTGAAACACATTTACAAGTAAGAAAAGGAAAAAAAAAAAGAGCATGTAGTTCCGAGATGCTCCTTCCAGAAGTTTGTATAGGACAAATAGGAACCCTTGGGAATGATGTGATGGGGGACAAGTAAGTAAAAGACATGGCCCATGGAGGCTAGTAATCCCAAGCTGAAAATCGACAAGGACTCAAAAGACAGCAAGACACAGGCACAGGCACAGACAGACAGAGAGACAGACAGAGAGACAGACAGACAGCACACAAAACACACACACACACACACACACACACACACACACACACACACACACACACACACACACACACACACACACACACACACGCACACGCACACACATACACACACACACACACTCTCTCTCTCTCTCTCACACACAATCTCCCTCTCTCTGTCTCTAGCTCTCTCACACACACACACTCTCCCTCTCTCTGTCTCTAGCTCTCTCTCTCACACACACACACACACACACACACACACTTACACACGTGCGCACGCACGCACACACACACACCACACACACACACACACACACACACACACACACACACACACACACACACACACACACACCAATACACACGCACACGCGCGTGCGCGCAGACTGCACACATATTCATGTACACACACGTACGCGCGTACGCACACATCACACACACACACACACACACACACACACACACACACACACACACACACTTTCACTTTCTTTGTACCTTTCTGATCTCGTTTTCGATATTCCATACCCCGTGACCTTCTGTAATTACTGTTCACAAAAGAAAGCGTGTGTTCCAAGTAGCATCGGCCACTCTGCGCGGAGCAAAGCACCAAATTAATGGCTGAAAGCACTCGCAGATTAAATCCAGAAATCGATATCCTTCCCTTGTAGAAAAAGGCTATAAAAGCGAGCAATTCCGTGGCGATTCAGACTGTATTGCAGTACATTGTGCTGCGGTGCTTTCAATTGTTTGGTATTGCATTGCATTCTGTTAGACTGCTATGCGTTGTACTATGTCGTATAATGCTGCTTTTATTGTATGACATTATCTTGCATTGCATCGTAGTGTAGCAAGTTGTATTGTATTGTGTAACTTCATCGTCACCATGGAATTCTCTGTTTGAAAGTGGGCTTCGTCTGTTTCTAAGGAGAACGAGTTGAGTAGCAGTTTTTGAACACTTAAAACAAATGGTTATCGCTTATACTTTAACCGGGTGAGGGTAGGGGTGGGGTGGGGGATTGACACGGACAATTTCATTGGTGACCTAGTACCTGGGACCGTTTTATTTGCTGTAATAGGGACAGGGATTTTCACACCACGTGGATTTTTTTCGGTGCGTGGACTTTTGCCGAGTGAAATTTTCGTCGAAGGGGTGGACAGGGTGGATAGTTTCTAACACTGGGACGAGTTTAGTTCTTTCTGTCTGTCTGTCTGTCTGTCCGTCTGTCTGTCTCTCTGTTTCTGTCTGTCTGTCTGTGTCTGTGTCTGTCTCTGTCTGTCTGTCTGTCAAGTAAGACAATCTTTAAGGACATTTAAACGGTTAAAGAAATATAACCATGGAAAGAAAGAAGCGTATGTTAAAGAAAGGAAAGAATATAAATATTTACTTAACAAAAAGAAAAATGATTTTGACCAAGCGAGATTAGAAAAATTGAAGCAGTCCATTAACGATCCTAAGCTGTTTTGGGCAAACAATTCGATCAGTGAACAGAAAATCGGCTATTTATAACACAATCACTTCAGAACAATGGTATGAAACACTTCTTTAGTGTATTCAATGAAACAAATTGCGAGGAACAAACTGGGGAAATTGATGTCACGGAAGACACTAATGATAACACATCAGACATAATGTTTAATAGCCCTATTTCCAGGCAGGAGGTTGTCGCCAGTATAGGTAAACTCAAAGCCGGGAAAAGCGCAGGGCCAGATAAAATAGTTAGTGAAATGTTAAAAATGCTGATGTCTCAGTTGTTGATTTCCTCGTTGTTTACTTTAATAAGCTGTTTGATATGGGAGTCTTTCCTATTGAATGGTCTAAATCTATTATTGTACCTTTGCATAAGAAGGGAGACGTAAACCAGCCAGACAATTATCGTGGTATTGCCCTAACAAGTGTTGTTAGTAAAGTTTATACACAGATACTAAAAAAAAAAAAATAACAAAATGGGCAGATCAAGAAAGCAAGATCATGAAGAGCAAGCAGGTTTTAGAGCAGGGTACAGTACTGTTGATCATATTTTCACTTTGTATGCAATTGTTGAAAAGTTTTTGCAGAAAAAAATCTAAACTATATGTTGCTTTTGTCGATTTTAGAAAGGCATTTGATTCAGTAAACAGAAATGTGCTTTGGGCGATTATGAGGAAAAATGGTGTAAAAGGTAAACTGTATAATGCCCTTAGAAGCATATACGATAATGTTTGGCATGTGTGCGTGACAAGTGTAATTATTCTGATTGCTTTGAATGTCCTAGAGGTGTGAAACAAGGCTGTCTGCTGAGTCCCCCAATTATTTCTTTCTTTATAAATGAACTGGCTACTGATTTGTCAAAAAGCGGAAAACATGGTATTCAGTTAATCCCTAGTGCTACTGAAATATTTCTATTGTTATTTGCGGATGATGTTGTTCTGTTGTCTGATACTGTCATTGGACTTCAGAATCAACTGAACTGTTTAAAAAGAGAAGCTGACCGTTTGGCTTTAACTGTTAACCTTGAAAAGACAAACGTAATGATTTTAGGAAAGGGGGACATTTAGCCTCTATGGAAAAGTGGTACTATGGGAAAAGAGTAGTTAAAAGTAACGAATTCTTATAAATACTTGGGTATGCTCTTTACGACAAAATTAAGTGTAAGTTCTGCTCTGTCGGAACCCTGTAGAAAAGGGAAAAAAAAAAAGTAGTTATAGAAATCATAAAGTCTCTGAAAAAAACTGAGATCAATAGATGCACATTTGTTCTGGAAACTCTTTGATTCTCAAATTGAACCTATCTTAACATATGCAGCTGAAGTCTGGGGTCTAGAAAATGATTGTAGACAAATCGAAACTATACACACCTTGCTATAAAAAGATTCCTAAATGTCCCCTGCATGCTTCAAACAATCTGGTGTTTGGGGAAACCGGAAACCGGAAGATACCCACTTATCTTAGGACATCAATAAGTGTATCAAATACTGGTTAAAACTCGTGTCACTGCCCATGTCAAGAATATGTAGACAGGCTTATGAAATGCTGTTAAGGCAGCATGAATCTGGTCACTTTAATTGGGCATCAAAAGTACAAAAAGTTTTGACGGAAAATGGGTATGGCATAGTTTGGCTGAGTCAAGGTGTTGGGTGTGAATCTGCTTTTATTCGAGAGTTGAAAGATACTCTTATTTCCTGCTTTAAACAGAACTGGCATTCTGAGTTGGAGGATAATGATAAATATAGATGGTTTCATTCTTTCAAAAATGTCTTTGAGTCTGAAAAATATTTGTCATGTGTTACTAATAAGTGGCATAGAGACAGCTTCTCAAGATTTCGACTCCGAGTTTTGTGGCCTTAAAAAAACTGTATTCAGTGGTTTCGAAAGGACCAAACAGATATTAATTGCCCGTCATGTGGAAATGGATTCGAAAATGAAATTCATGTTTTATTACTGTACCACTTATGACGATATCCGTAAAAAAAAATGTGCCATACTGAAATCCTTCCCCAACATTCCCGATCAGAACAAAGTTATACAAATCCTTTCCAGTAGTAATGAAACTGTTATAAAATCTGTCGCTGAATTTATAGCACAGGCAATGAAGAAAGAAAGAGTAGGTTAGAATTAATGTGCGATAGCGTTTAACTTAAAAAAAGAAGAACTATTCAAGATGATCCTGTATCAATGTGTGTGTGTGTGTGTGTGTGTGTGTGTGTGTGTGTGTGTGTGTGTGTGTGTGTGTGTGTGTGTGTGTGTGTGTGTGTGTGTGGTGGTGTGGTGGGGGGGTGGGTGGGGGGTGCTGTTTGTGGCGCGCGCGCGTTTGTGTGTGTGCGTGTATGTTTATGCATGTGTGAAATCAGTAAATCACCACACACACACACAC
>JADBJO010030704.1:0-2500 GCA_016801955.1 Conus betulinus | reverse complement strand
TGATATTTCTAGTCTAAATCTGTCTGTCTGTCTATATGTCTGGCTCCGTCTGTCTGTCGGTCATTCAGTTCAGTCTGTCTGTCTTTCTCTGTCTGTCTGTCTCTGTGGCCGTCTCTCTCTCTCTCTGCACCTCTCTCCGGTCTCGCTCTCTTCTCTGTTTCCCTCTGTCTCTCTCTCTCGTGTTGTCTGTGTTCTCTGTGTGTCTGTCTCTCTCTGTCCTCTCTCTCTCTCCCTCTCTCTCTCCTCTGTCGCTGTCCCTCTATTCTCTGTTTGTCTCTGTCTGTCTGTCTGTCTGTTCTGTTCTTTCTGTCTGTCTCTCTGCATCTCTCTCCATCTCACGGGAAGAATCCGTCCTCTCATCTCAATCCGTCTCTCCTCTCTCTCTCTCTGTGTGTTTGTGTGTTAGCCATGTTGGTTGAAAATTATAAAGCTTCAGTTGTCAAGATTGCATAGGCAAGGCATATGAAATTCGTCGTCGTCGGGGGAAGGGAATAATTCGGAAAAATGCAAGTCAGCCTAAGGTGTGAAACGATTATAATCAAAACGGGTTTGGTATCGTTGGGTGAATCCTGATATTGGAAATGCGGAACAATCATACCAGAATTTAAGGACAGATTACTGCGTTGTTTTAAGCAGAAGTGGCATTCGTATCTAGAAAGAGAATGAATGAATATTTTTAATGTTCTTTGAAAGCTATCTTTCAGCCCGAATGATATCTATATAGTTTAACAAATAAATGGTAAATATCTGCATTGCTTGATTCAGAATGATATATCTTGAGCTCTTCGCCAGCAGAAATCGGGTTGATGCTTAGCCGTCGACAGGGATCAGATGTCTCATGTGCTAATTTGTTATTGAAGATGAAAAAAATTGTTTGGGTTTGATATCACTTCCTATGATAATATCAGGTTTGAATGTAATTTCATCAAAATGCCAGATGTGACCTTTCTAAGTAACATAATCTCCTCAGGGGACGAACAAATAATTGTCTCTTTGGCACATTATTAGATTTTTACCGAAAGTTTTTGATATCAGGTAGAAATCAGTCAGCGTTTCTTCAACTATTTTTCGGTTCTATCAAGAATGTTACGTTTGGTTTTTGGTCTAGCGATCTTGTTGATATAATAAATGTTCGGACTGGAATGAAGATCTTTTTCGTAGAAAAAAAAAAAAGTCATTTAGATAGCTATAGTAGTTGCAGCTGTTATTGTTCCTTTAGTCTCTTCTATCAAGGATCAGGTCCTGACATACTATCCCCATTTGCAAAGCTGAAGCGGATGTGCAATAATCTATTCAAGCCCAGTTTTTCTTCCTAGTGTTTGTAGGAGTGTCACTTTTGAGGAATGTTCCATTTGTATCTCTTTAACAGCAGGGCTACCGGCCATTGCCAGAACATGTGCCACTGTCAGCATCAAAACATCACTGTCTGCCTATGTACGTCGCAACAATGACGAATACAATGACGACAAACAAGAAGCGAGAAGAAGACGAAGAAGAAGAAGAAGAGAAGAAGAAGAAGAAAAGAACAACACCAACAACAAAACAACAACAAACAACAACAACAACAAGAGGAAAGAGCAGAAAAAGACGAACAACGCGATGAGGAGGGAGGAGGAGCAGGAGGAGGAAGACAAGGAGGAGGAGGAGGAGGAGGAGAAGAAGAAGAAAAAGGAGACGCAACTGTAATGGTGATGATGATTATGAAGGCGCTAAAGATGACAAGTACAACGACGACTATGATAAAAAACGGGCAATGACAATGAGGAAGAAAAACGTGCGAGTAAAATCAAAGAAGGAAAAATCAAACAAAGAACCTGCCACCTGCAACATCCACTCCAGTCATCTTTTTTTTTCGAACAAAATCAATGAGGGAAGCGAAAGCAAAAATCAAAAGCAGCTCTGTTTCCAAGAGCGAAAGCCTGACCCTAGCAGCAAACCCAGTTCTTCCTCCTGTCACTAGCGCTCAGAACGAGCGCAGGCCAACATTTCAACTTATTAGATTGTTCGTCTTGTATTTTCTGACTTTTTTTCAAGTTTTAAAGAACTGTGTCAGTCTTGAATAAAGTTACTCTATGTTAGGTTTTCTTATGGGAACAAAGTTACCCTACTTGTTTATTGTTTACTGTTCCCTGCCTCATTTCATTTTCAACAACACTCGCAGCTTACTGCAGTGTATTTTCCTCTTCCATTTCACCTTAATTACGAGCACTCACAAGACTCACACAACTTAATGCAGAGCGATGTCTACTATCGGTCCATCTTCCACAACTAGCACTCACAGTTTAATGCAGCGTGTTTTTTTCATCAGTCCATCGTCCACAACTAGCACTCACAGCTTCATGCAACGTGTTGTCTTATTTTATCCCATCTTCCACAACTAACATTCACAGCTCATATAAAGTGATGTCTTCTCATTTCCATTTCACAACAACCAGCACTCCACGCGTTAATGCAGCGTGTTGTGTTACCTCAATCCATCTTCCACAACTATCACTCAACC
>JADBJO010030703.1:0-13407 GCA_016801955.1 Conus betulinus | reverse complement strand
TTACTTTAAAACCATTCTCCGTCAACGTGAGGGGGCCATCGTTTTCCGTTTCGTTCTCCCCGCATTCCTTCCTGTTCTTTTATCTTTCCCCCTTTTGTATCTCCTTTTTCGAATTCCTCTCTTCTTTGCTTCGTCCACACATTTTTTCTTCACATTTCCTCGATATTGTCTTTCTACTTGTTTTGACCTTTGTCGGTTGAGCCTGGGGCCCCTCAGTTTCCTGTGGGGGGTCTTGGTCGGTTTTGACTCTGTCACACCCCCTTTCGTGTGTCCTGCCGGCGGTTTTCTGGTATGCTTTGAGTATCAGCGCCCCATTCTTCCCCTCGTACCTGTCCTTTTTACGGCTTCTTACTGCACAAGTTCCTTTTGATTTAGTGAGATATTTCTAGCGCTTGCCAGTCCTCCAGACACCTCCCCATCTAACTCATCCCGCCTCTATCTATCGACCGAAGCCGCCACCTATACCCTCTCTCTCCTTTTTCCGTCTTTCATCAATCCAGCTTTTCTATTCGCCCTTTTCCTCTATGCTCTCCCTACTCCTCGCAGTAGTCATATCCACTTCTCCCTCACGCTTTCACTCTCTTCCCTCACCGGCGACGCGGACAATGATCCCCTACCGCCCACCTCTTTTACCGTCGACCCCCTCCATCCCTCTCCCTCCCTGCTCCTTTCTGTCCCTCCCCATTTGCTCTCCTCTTTTCGCCCCCCTCTCCTTCCCCTTTGCTCCTTCCCCCCCCCCTTCTTGCCACTTGTTCTCTCAATCTTCTCTGCTCTCCACCTCATCCACATACCTGCCCCCACCCACCCCCTCTATCACCCCCTCACCACCCCCCCCGCCCCCCCCCCCCCCCTCCCCCCCACCCCCCCATCCCCCACACCCCCCTCCCACTAGCCCACGAGCATCGCCGCCCCACCTACGCTCGCTAAACCCCTGCCATATCTCAATAGCCCCGCTGCCCCTTTTACCCCCCTCGGTCACCCGACCCCCCCTAGGCATCCAACCACACACCCCGCCGATTGCCCACCAGTCACTCCCCCCTCCCCCTCCCACACCCCCCACGTGCCCACCCACACCCACGACCTCCTACCCTCGCCTCCGTATCGACAGTGACCACTCCTCCGCCACAGTCCACGGCCCCCCAAAATGTGCTGACGTCCTCACACAGTGACAGGAGCTATCTGACCATCCGTGACCATCCTACAGCCCGTCCACGGCAACACGTGGTGAAGTCCCCCCCTCACACACACGTGCGCCCGCGAGCCACCTCCGCCAGCCCCCTGAAACCCTGCACCACGTCCCCCAGCGCCCCCAACACAGGCGTGACCCTATACCACCCAACAGCTAGCCGAGCCATAGGACCGGGTCGCACACCGACCCAGCCCCACACGGCCATAACACCTGGTGCGCTCACATACCCCACATGCTGCCCGGGAGCCATCTGACGCGTTTTGCACTCTCCCCGTTCCCTACGGTCGTCCACACATTTGGTGTTTCTACGTTTCCTCAAACATGTGCCGGGTCCATCTTGACGGTTGAATTCTCCTGTATCCAGCCCAGGACTGTACTGACTCCTCACACTAAGTGCCCGGAGTCCCATCTTGACACTCGAAAGACAGGAAGATTTTCGCGTCCTGAGTCCTTCACTCCAGTGCCGGAGCAATATGACCACGTGATACTTGACAGTCCAGGCAAAATGGTGGTCCCTCCACCACGTGCCGGATCACATCTGACACAGTGACACTGACAGCTCAAGCGCCAAAATCTGGGGAGTCATAATAATCTTAGCCTGTCGAACGCCCCCATTGATAATGCTCCGACACCCTGCTACAGTCCACCGGCCCACCACTGATGCGTCCTACACCGGGGCCGGACGCCATCTGACGGTGCACACTGACAGACCCAGGCAAAACTGGTCGAGTACTCCACCTCCAGTGACCGGAACCCATCTCGACGGTGCCACAGTACCCCCCAGCATATGACCACGGCTGACGTGTCACCCGTCCCACCTCAGGGAAAGGAGCCCACCATTCTGCTGGCTCGACACGACACCAGGCAGACTGATGACGTCCTCCACTAACACAGCTGACGCGAGCCACAACCTAAGCAACAGCTGACCCCAGCCCCCTTATCCCTGCGGTCCACCGCTCGCCCCATCGCCTGCCCAGTGCCCATGGCGATACACCCAGACAACAGGACCTCTTGCACCCGTCTGGAGTGTCGGTTCCGACCCTTCGTTTGTTAGTTTGCCGTCCTCTCGTTGTCGGCTTGTCGTTCGCTTCGACCCTGCAGTGTCCTGCTGCCTGCTGCCTTGCTGCCTGCCCCTGCTGTTTTATACCCGGGCCTAGTCGGTGGGTGGCCATCCGGCTGGTCCGTGGGCATGATACTCCGGTATGTGGCGGATGGCTGGTGTGGTGGAGGATGTGTGTGTGTGCGCTGCTGCCACCCTGTGTGATGGGCTCTCTCGTCGCCAGCCCACTCCTTGGTCGCTGCCACCACTCGCCCACTCCTCGTCCTATTGTCCTGGTGTACCCCGTCCCTGCTGTGTTCTTTAGGTTACCGTTTCTGTATCAACCCTCTCCCCCCCCCCCACCTCCATGTGTGCCACCCGTCCCCTTTTTTTTTTTTTTTTTTTTTCATTTTTTTTCAACACACTTGTTTAAGTTTATGTTTAGTAGTTTTCGTGTGTGTAGTTTTACTTTTTTTAACTCGTACCCCTCCTCATTCGCTCTGGTTCGTTGTCCCAAGTCCGTGTCCTGTTGTCCACCCTGTGTCTGTTATGCTGTTATTTCTGTGTTATGTGTATGTGCGTGTCGTGGGGCCGCTGTAGTTGCTGCTGTGTGGCCCCTGTGTGGTGTGTGGGTTGTGGTGTGTGTGTGTAGTGTTGTGTGTGCATGTATGGTGTGTACTGTGTTGTTAAAGTGCGTGAGCGTATCAGTGGTAGTGGCAGGTTGTCTGGGTGTAAGTGTAGTGTCTGATCTACAGACATACATATGTGTTGTGTGTATATAGATAGATAGATAGCTAGATTATATAGATATCCATACCACATCAATTATACATACATAATTATATCGATATAATATATTATATCTATATACTATATATATTATTATAGATGTCGGGGTGTGTGTGCCAACAAGCTAAGTGTGCAAAATCCAACAACATGAGCCTGTACAGTGTAGTGACAACTCGAAGTGAGTCGCTTGTCTGGTTTGTGTTGTGGGTCGGCGTGTTGTGGTGCGTGGGTGGCGGCGTGCGTGCGTTGACGTTCGAGGCGGCAGCGCGAGTGTGTGTGGGTGTGTGTGTGTGGCCCCTGTGGGTTGTGTCGGTGTGTGTGTGTGTGTGTGCGACTGTTTTGGTGGGTGTATGTGTGTGTATGTGTGTCCGTATTTGAATGTGCGTGCTCAGCCGTGTTTGTTGTTGTTTGTGTGTGTGGTGTGGTGTGGGTGTGTGTGTGGTGTGTGGGTGTGTAGGTGTGGGTGTGTGGGGTGGGGGTGTGTGTGTGGGTGGGTATGCATACAGAGACAGTGCGAACCCGGTGCGAGTGGAGTAGCAATTGGTGCCAGGGAAGTGTGTTTGATCTGTCGGTCTGTTGTCCTGTGTCCTCGTTTGCATACCCTCTGAATGTCGGAATGTGATGTCGTACTGTTAGAAGATTAAATAAACATCTTCATTTGTTTTAGTGAACTGTCATAGAATCCGCACATGAACTATTCACTGCCAAAGTGGGTTATATTGAAGCGCGGATCTACATCAAACTGATGGAAAAAAATGTTTGCCGAGTCAAATCAGACGTCAGTTCAATGTTGTTGAAAGTTTCCCTCAGTTCAAACTTAAATAAATCTCTATCAAATTTGACAAGACTGTTTTTTGCCGAATCAAAGATCAAGAATTAATTAATGCTTCAAGACTGTTTGCCGAGTCCAAGATCACGAATTAATTCAATGCTGAAAAATCCTCATCAGCTTTAAACATGAATGTCTATCAAATTTGACGAGACTGTTTTTAAAGTCAAGGTCAGTACACGAACCATTTACAATTCTGAAATCCACTCAGCTTACAAACTTGACAGTCCTAATTGCATATGACAAGACTGCTTGCAGTTCATTCTCCAGAAACCACTTCCCTGTGAAATGGCCTTAGATTTTATATGTCTATAAAACATCAAATTGACAAGAACAGCTTTTCCGAGCTCAACATCAAGAAACCAATTACATGTTGAAATCTCCGTAACCTTATATGTCTATCAAATCTTGACAAGACTGTCACGCCGATGTCAATATCCAAAGCCCAATTTCAGATGTTTCAAAGTCCTTCAGCTCAGCCTACCTAGAAATGGCTATCAAATTGGACAAGACTGTGTTGTAAGAGAACTGAATCCCAAGTAAGACAGTTTCCACTTTAAAAAAACAAACTATAAACGAAAAAAAAACCCAAAACGGGTCGTCCGAGATTTCCATGACTTTTAACACATAATTTGTTTTGTTTTTTTGTGTTTTTTTTTTTTTTTTTCAACAAGACGTGAGAACTGGACTGCATTTTTGGAATCTGTTTTTTCATTCTGCTCTCAGATCACCTTGAAAAGTTTCTTTGGTTTAAAAAATTTAAAAACAAAAAAAAAAAAAACAAAACAAAAAAAAAACAACTAGTACAAGAACGGATTGCGAATCGCCTGTTCGTGAGGATCTTCAGTCCAGTTTCAAAGTTTCACGGGGACTGCTTGATGAGTCATGTCCTGAACTAATTAGACTTGGAAGCCGCTGCGCTGTTACACTCATTCACGTCTAAATGTACGTGACAGAACGCTGGTTTTCGTGTGATGGAAGTGTAAGCGATTTCATCACCTGTGTGATGTGATATTCCATCTGTTTGACTTTCCGGTGCAAATGTCACTACTGCATTAGGACCAGCTGAACCTATTCCAGGTGCCTGGTCTCATGCCTTGATCGACTTTTTAAAAATTGCAAAACCTTTGAGTAGGTCAATTAGGTACCAGAGTATTTTGTATTGCACTCATTTTCCTATGATTTTATTTTAATTGAAAACTGAACTATATATTCAAACCCCACGTAAAAAGAAAATCGTGTGTGTGGGGTTTTTTTTTTATTGACAGTAAAAAGTAAAGTTAATTTCATACTGGGTGAATGGAGGAAATATCGAGCACTGTTGTGATTCGAATCATTATTTCCTCGTGAAAGAGAGAGAGAGAGAGAGAGATAGAAGAGAGATAGAGAGAGAGGAGGAGGCGGGGAGGAGATTTAGCTAGATTTGATGGGTTTTTATTAGAATAATGGTATTTTGCCTGAGAGAAAAGGGCGGGTGGGGGTGGGAATTGAGGGGGGATTCAGATGCAGAGACACAGAGAAAAGGAGAGGATATAGAGAAAGAGAGTGCGGTAGAGAGGTGAAGCTGGAAGCTGTTTCATTAAATATGGTATTGTTCCTTAGCGAAGGAGCGGCCAAAAAAAATAGATCGAGAGATAAGAGAGAGAGGAGAGAGAGAGAGAGAGACCAGACAGACTCAAGAGAGAACCACTATGTAGAGTTCTCGTTCTTGGTGTAGAACCTATTGCATATATCGTGGTTACCGGTCCTTGCTTGGAATGAGAAAGGCAGTTCGAAAGAGCCGAAAAAAAAAACTTTTTCATATCGTTTTGTTATTGTGAGACGACGGCCGTGCTTTTGGTTGCATCGAGTCCTCTCCTTCTCTCCCTCATCTCTGCTCTCTCTCGCTCTCCCCATCCCGTCCCCCCCCCTCCTCCCCTCCGTCCAAAACCTCCCCCCCCCTCACTCCTCTCTCCCGTCTCCCTCCTCTGGTCTCGCTCTCCCCCACTCTTCCACTCTCCCCTCGTGCTCTCTTCGCTCCTCTCTCGCTCTCAATCTCCTCAAACACTTTTCTCCACCTCAAAAGAAAGTTGCTAGAAAGTTAGACTGTATTCGCATTAAGTCCCAGACTTTTGTACTTTTGTCATTTAAACGTAAAGCTTCCTGTAACTTTTTTCTTTTTATTGTGATAGCACCAAACCTTCTACTTTCGTAAATAATTTCGTTCTAATTCTAATTCATATCAGTCTGGTAAATTTGGAACATATTTTGCTACCATAGATTTTCTGTTCTGTAAAAAATTAAAAATCTTTTAGCATGCGATCCAGAAGCAGTTGCCGCTATTTCTCGTGTTTTGTTTTGTTTTTTTTTTTTTTTTCGGTTTTTTCTTTTTTTTTTTTTTTTTTTTCTTCTTTCTTTTTTCCCTTTTTCCCACCCTTTCCTTTTTTCTTTTCTTTTCCGTTTCTCGTTTTTTGTTTTGTTTTTTTTTAAAAATAAGTAAACATATTGTGTACTTTTTGTACAATTAAAGCATTTTAACAACATCTTTTGTTTTTTTTTTCCTTTTTTTAAAACACTCTTTTTTTTTTTTTTTTTTTTTATTTTTTTTTTTTTCTTCAGTTGCAAGCAACAGGTTACTTTTGTTCCCCTTCCCTCACTGGAATCTTTCCTTTTGTTTTTTAAACTGAGGGTGATTTTCCTTTTACCTACTTTCTTCCTTTGCGTTGCGTAACGAGTCTACTCCCTTTCAGTGTTCGAGGTTCCAAGGGTATGTCTTTGTCATTGTTTCATACTCACTACGTACGACCTCTATCTACTTTTAAACGGTTTCCCTTTTCTTAATAAACCTTCTGATTTCTCTATAGTTTCCCCCGTTTTTTTTCCCCCCCCCCTCCCTCCCCCCCCCCCCCTCGTTTTTTTTTTGTTTTTTTTTTATGTTTTTTTTTTTTTTTTTTTTTGTTTTTGGTTTTGTTTTTGTTTTGGTTTTGTTTTTTGTTTGTGTTGGTTTTTGGTTGTTGTTTTTTTTTTTTTGGGAGGGGTTGATTTTGGTATGTTTTGTTGTTTTTGCTTGTTTTTTTTGTATTTTATCTTATCTTTAATCGTTCTGAAATTGATAGGCATAGTTAACCCATCGGCAAAAACCCTTATCAACCGTATCAACAGATGTCCATAACCGTGAGCGCTTTGTATCTAACGTTGTCCCCGCGCGTATGAATGGTAGAACCATCATACATTTGGTTAGCATTTTCTTTCTACAAGTTTTCACTCAGTTGCAAAATCTCTGGAGCAATGCAATTACAATTGGTTACCATTTTGCTACAGTTTTTCCCCTCATGTTGCCATCTCTGAGCATGACAGATTATACCCCACAAAGCGTTATACTTTCTCCGCCTCTCTCTTCAGTACTCTCACAAATCTTTCACTAAAGAATGATCACAATATGTAGCCCATATGACGGTCTGCATCCTGAATGTGTACTGCAATGTAACTCGCAAACACGAATTTCACTATTAATTGGATAAGACAAAAGGCACACTATATTCATATGTTCTGAAGGTTGCTCGTCTTTTCCTGGTATGAATCTTAAAAGTCGTTGTTCACTGTTTTAATTCTCCGCAATATGTCACGTCAATTCCCGTTCCAGCCATGAGGATTAGAGCTATCTCGCATGCTTTTTTTTTTTTATTTTTTTTTTTTTTATTTTTGTTGTTTTTCTTTCTTTTATCAACTATGGTCCATATCTTATGGTCGCGTAATCATACCTACTAGTGGTTTATATCAAGAATGTCAACATCTAACCGCTGTCACGTGTTTCCATCACATGAGTTTCTTCTTCTGTAGTGGTTTTTGTTTTGTATTGTTTGTTCCTTTCAATTCTAAAAGAAATGCGAAGGTCGTCCCTGTTTGGCTCTAATACTCTGTCTATCGTTTTTATACTAACAATAAAAATAATAACGATAACAGACACTCCTTTTTCTTCGAAAATTTCGAATCTGAGCATCTCTAAACGATGTACACGATGGTATTAATTGCCACTCCCGTATTAAAAGATTAATATCACTGATCACTCTGTACATCCGTAATCTTTTCATCTAAAAACACACGACGGTTGGGGTTTTTCTAAGTCCTTTTCTTCTGTATACTAACAGAAGTGACGTATAGATATTGGGTGGCCGGCTACCGCTACTAAAAACGAAAAAACAAAAGGTACACAACTCAAAAAATGAATTAATTAAATTAAACAGATACAATGATTAATTAAAATTCCTTGCAAAACAGTGAAATCTACATTACCACACTGTGCAATAACAGGTGCGGGCGCAGTATAATAAGAGAGAGGAGAGAGAGAGAGTAGAGTACGTTAATCTATTCTCATATTAAACTTTTAAACACTTATATCGTAAATCTACCTGAACTACTGCCTGTCGATCGTGGCAGACCAGGCGCTGGCTGTGCCGGCAAGTGATGAAGTAGGCAACAAAACCAGAAAATGAACACATTATGGTTCCTCAAACATGTGATGGACTCCAGTACACAGAACCACTGTCACAACAACACCAGGACAACGACGAAACACGGGGTCAGCAACCGTCACGTGCGTCCCTTGACAAGAACATAGAAGTGTGAAGTGAGAACTCTTTTCAGTTCTGAGGGGAAAACAAACAGAATCTCAGCCTTAGACATGGCATGGTTCCTGAATTAGAAACTAAATAAAAGAACAAAGAAAAAAACACAAAACGGGCGTTCAGAATCAAGTATCGCTGGCTCACTGTGTATAAGAGAGAGAGAGAGAGAGGGGAGAGAGACGGAGAGAGGATGGGGAGGAGAGAGAGATGAGAGCGTGCGTGAATGCGTGCGTATCGATGCAGTGCGTGGCGGGAGCGTGCATGTGTACCGTGCGCGCGTGCATTGTGTCGTCTTGTGGTGGTGTGTGTGGCTGTGTGTGTGTGTGTGTGTGTGTTGTGTGTAGGTGCCAGATCAAATGCGATTTGAAAAATCGCACCAACTGGTTTCCTATTTTCAATGTTATGTAAAATCATTATTTCAAAAGAAACACATCATCGATCGTCCAAGGCAAACGTCACAACAAAGCAGAAATCTTTCACCTCAATTATAGGCAAAACGAAAGTCCCTAATATACCGTACGTACAATTATGAGATAAAAAAAAAAAGAGAAAAGACATGATCCATCACAGCAACCAAAACAACACAGCTAACACGTTTAAAAAATTTAAAAAAAAAAAAAGATTTCACTTGATATCGGTCATTCTTCTCCCTCCACTCCACTTCCAATCAAAAGGGAAATGACAGAAGGGAGGGGAATGATGAGAAGGAGGAAGAAGGGGAGGTGGGTGAGGTGTGGGGCGTTGGGGGGGGTGGGGTAAGTGGGGAGGCGAGCATGAAAAACGGATGGGGATGTGCGATGGACTTTTTCTTTCTCCTTGCCGTTAACTCATAAATTACACCCCAAAGAAAAAACAATATAAACAAAAAAAAATCAGCTTGCCAACCAGTGTTGCATTTCAAAAATAATCCATATCCGCACGAGCCGACGTTTTGCAGAAGAAGATTGAAAAGCCATAGGACAGCATAGCTGGAACTATAATTAAGAAGAGCGGCGGGAAAAAAAAGGAGGCAGGGACGGGTGGCGGGGGGGGGGGGGGGGAGAAGGAAGGAAGGAAGGGGGGGGAGTGTGAGAAGAGGAGGAAAACCATCTTTCAAAAATAAACCATAATGTAACTTACCTCAAACAATGATTTATTTGCAATATACTAGGCCACCACTGTTTTATAGACAGGTATCAAGAAGGGACGATGTCAAAAAACATGTGAGTCAACAACATGATGGAGTGTGGACTGGCTGGAATATAAGAAAGGGTCTTTTTAATCAGCGGTGAAAAAAGTATCCCGATTCTGGAGAACCGTACTGTCGTCTGTGTGTGTGTTGTGCGTGCTGTGTGCGTGCGCGTTGTGCGTGCGTGCGTGCGTGTTGTGTGTGTGTATATGGCGTCTGAGCGCGTACCACTCCAAACAAACTCACAACCTTTCGATGGCGACATGTATTGTACGTGTGTAGACAAAGCACGTGTGTGGCACAGTCTGTGGTTTGGCGCGGTGTGTGTGTTGGTCCTGTGAGTGCGAAACAGTCCATACAAGACGACCACAGCTTTGTAGGACAGGGGTGGGTAGGGGGTCTGGCAGGTTGTGAATGCAAGCTCTGAAAAATGTCCAACAAAAAACAAATCTTCTGAGGTGACAAACAATTGGGAATACAGTCAAAGTGGCCTTCCTTGACTGTGTGACTTCCATTTCCTACAGATTTAGCGTTGGCCCACTTTTATTACCCACACCCTTATCCCCTTTCGCCTTTCCGCTTCTTCACACAATGTCTCTTGAAGAACCATCTCCACTTGTGACCTAGTCTTCACTAAACATTATCTAACTGTTCTCTTCCTTGTCCTGTTGTGAGGTCTTAATCTATGGGCTGATGAAGGAGGATGAAAGTTGTGTTGTGTTGTTGTTGTTGTTGTCGTCGTCTTCGTCTCGTTTATCCTTTGGCGTTCAAATCGAAAAGACTCCAGGGATAATCCAAACAGCCAACAGCAGCCTACTTGAACCTACTTGAACATTGGTTTACAAATAAAATGCATCAGCTGGGGATGAGAACATTGACGTTGTGTGACCGTTTAAATGAGTACCCCGCCAATGAATGGGCCGCCGCGCCCCACACTTCGACTTTTAAAGGGGATTTTGGAGACTGAGTGATGTGATGCTAGGAGCTTTGTCAGGAGTGAAGGCTTCCTTTAGTCCCTCGCCTTGCCCTTGAACTTGACCGACTGCAGGCAATTTGATATTTTCGAAATGTTTTCCTTTTTTTTTCGATTAGTTTTATCGAAAATATAGTTTTTTTTTTAGATCTAGTTGTATGGGGCGACTATAAGTAAGTAAATAAAGCGTCGTTTCTTTTGTATTGGGGGCTATGGGAATACTAGCGTTCTTTATATCATCTGGGTGTGTATTGGCGTCTCAGACATTTTTTTTTTATAAGAACCTTAATCTAAGGAACTTAGTTGTTGTTGTATATCCCCTTTGTGAATGACTTTGATGTTGCGTGTACAGCCGTATGGTTCTTTCACAGAACCCATAAAAGTGAGAGATAACCTTTTTTGTTTCTGCCATAGTATGGGTGTTGCACGCACACCTAGGTCTTGTACGAGTTACGCTGATTATAATTAAATAAAGTATATTGAGTGTGGTCTTCTACACCCTCATCATACAGAAAGGCGCAAAACTTCGTTCTGTTTTTGAAAGGAAATTATTCTCGTTTTGTCACCAAATTCGCCTTTAAGGCTAGAAGAAATAATAGCCTACAATACAGAGCTCAGTGTTGAAATTTCTGCTGGGCGATTTTCGCTGTGGTTAGCAGCATTCAGCTGGGATGGGATTAAGTTAAAGGCGAGTAATTAATCTCATCAACACTGGAGCAGATAGTTCTCTCTACGTGCTTCGTTATGTTTTCGTTTTGTTTGTTTACAGATGTCTTTTAAATACGGACATCGACAAACCAAACCTTAAAAAAGACACTACTATGCAATCCAAACGAAAAACAACTATGGATAAATAACGATAGCGTTTTCGACCATGTTTGGTTCTCTTCAGGGCAAGACAACCACATGTTAAAAGAAAGACAATCGTACTAAATACTATTCTACCGTAGCCACCAGCACGAAGTGGAAACTTTGAAAAACTTAAAACACCGAGTTTTTGTTGCGTGAAGTCGAAAAACGGCTCGTCCGCTTTGTTTGGTAATCCAATATGCGTGGCGGTTCGTGCTGTGTCCGTTCGTTCGTGTTTATGATGATGGAGAAGGTGATCAAGACTTTTACATTCCTTGGAATACAAAGGAGGGAAAGGCCACGTGGATGGATGATGCTGCTTAACTGAAGACGTGTTCGTCCGTGCTAAAAAAAAAAATAAAGAACAGAAGAAGAACAATAAAAAAACAAAGAAAAGAAAAAAAAGCCTCAGCGACTTTTATAAGTGTGTGTTATCAAACCAATCAGAATGGACTCCCTATTCATGTCCTGGCCAATGGAACACAGATACGTGGTAGTAACTCCTGCTACCAATCACCACAACCATGGACACGTTCATAATGACGGGTGAGGGTAGGGGGGAGTGCGAGGCGTTGGGAAGGGGGGCGATATTTCAGGATCAGGATTTCCGAGCCAATCGTACTAGATCATATCACTTCCACATTTTGAAGAAAAATACCGTGTTGGTCGGGAAACGCGTAGCCGTTTTCTTTTTCTTTCTTTTTTTATTTCGAATTTGTGTGAAAAAAAAAAAAAGGAAAAATACTGATTGTTGTTACAGTGTTTTGGGTGTATTGTATTTGAACTTCTTATCAGCAACACATCGACAATCTGCTTAAATACCTTTGTGTTTGTTGGTTTTTGTGTTATCCTCTCAATTGGACAATCACTACTTATTACACGAACCAACAACAAAAAAAAAAAAAAAATGGCCACGGTTCTGGAAGAACAAAATATATACATACACACCAGTTTTTTTTTATGGTGCTCGTAATGCCTACAAGTCATTTATTTCCCTTTAGAATCACGGTCTTAGCTTAGCACACTCCACATCAGCCACACGTGCCAATGTCAGAGGACGCAGAAGTGTTAATGTCAAGGAGGGAGGGTACCAAGCAGTGTTCTACACAACAAGCCATCCTGATATCCCTCTGAATCGACCTCACGGGCGGGACGAGACTACACGAGACTAGACTGCCACCGCAACCACGAAGACAGGCCTAGGGCCGCTTGGCTGACTTTTTTAAACAACCTCGAGGGTGGCATCATAAACGTCTACATATCGACGAGGACACAGAGAGATTGAACGTAAATATGGTCTTTCATGGTCTTTTGTTTTATCTTTTTGTTTTCCCTTACCAGGCTCACACGAAGAACCTTAGGCATCGACCTTGGATCCTCCAGAAATATCCTTGACATACTCTATCCCAGTCTACCGCCCGGCGCCGTCGGCGATTATGCAGTTATTGCAGTGCAGTTCCCTGCAAGATGGCATAAGCAGGGAAGGGAGTGCGTTGAGGCTAGCGCTCTCCTTTGAATGACACTGATTGAGCGGTCAGTGTCAGGCGGGGCATGCGAGCCTTCCAGTCGTCGGGTTGCGACGGGTCTACATAGCCTTGAGCCTGCCCTCCCGTGTGCGTCTCTCCTTGGAGTGTGTGGCGCGATCGCCGATGGAGCGCCTTGCCACCATCGCCTATCCAGAGCCACAAAAACTTGGCCTTTCGGGTAAACCGTATCTATAAAAAACAAACATTTTCATCAGCTGACCCGAGCAAACGCTCTAAGTTGTACGTGGTTTTGTAATTTCTGTTCCCGGCTTCGCGACTGCGGTCGTTGCCCAGCGCGGCCTCGTGTGTTTGTTGTGTGGTGGTGGTTGAAATTTGTGTGTGGTGGGGGTGTGTGAGGAGTGATCGCGCGCGCGCGCGCAAACATTACATAAAAGAAAAAAAGAAATGACGTATTAGATTATACTCTCTCGCTCCCTCTCT
>JADBJO010030702.1:7500-17571 GCA_016801955.1 Conus betulinus | reverse complement strand
TCCCCCCCCCCCCCCCCCCACCCCCCCGCCACCCACCCCCACCCACACAACAAACAGAACACGCACGCGCGCGCGCGCGCACAACACACAAACACCGATCACACACACACGTTAAACACCGTACACACCCCGCTTACGAAGCCACGGATACAACAAGACAGGACACTTCCACGAAGACAGCAAAGACCTGACGGCAGACGACACATGGGGCAAAATTAATGTTCGGTTCGGGCGAAGTCGGTCCTATGCTTAAACAGTGGGGGTAGAGGAGAGAGAGAGGGGACGAGATAGGTATAGGAAAAAAAGGACCAGACGAGAGCCACCGCGGGGGAACGGACAGAGTGCAAAGATTAGACACGAGGACATCAACTGGATCCCGAAACGAAACAGATATAGCTAAAGAAGGCCGAGAACGAAGGGCGACACACCGAGGGAACGAGACACAGAGGGACGAGAGTGAAAGACAGAAACGATGAGAGACACATTGAGGGAGGACACAATGAGGGGACGAACAGATAGAGCTAACGACCAACGAACGAGAGAACGGACTGAGGGACGAACGAGACACATTGATAGAGGTTAAAGACAGCTGAAGACAGCCGAGACACATTGAGGGACGAGACAGATATAGCTGAAGACAGACACGAGACACATTGAGGGACGAGACAGATATAGTAAAAGACAGAACAGAGACGAGGGACACACTGAGGGACGAGACAGAGATATAGCTAAAGACAGAACGAGGAACGAGGGACGAGACAGATATAGCTAAAGACAGAACGAGACACACTGATAGAGAGACAGATATAGCTAAAGACAGAACGAGGCCCACCGAGGGACAAGACAGATATAGCTAAAGACAGAAAAGAGACACTCTGAGGAACGAGGCACAGATATATAGCTAAAGACAGAACGAGACACACTGAGGGACGAGACAGACAGGAGACACACTGAAAGACAGGACAGGGTGACAGAACGAGACACCCGAGGGACAAACAGACGGACTGAGGAGGAGCTAGGTAAAGACCAATCAAGACAGACCGAGAGACAAGAGAGATGTAGACGGATTGAGAGACGGACGAAAACGGGACTGACAGACACACGGATAAAGACGGGGACTGAGAGAAGCCGAACAGACAGAGAGACAGACATGTCTGAAGACAGAAGACAGACTTTAGACACAGACAGCCAAAGACAAATACAAACAGACCGAAACACACTGAGGGACAGCCTGAGACAGATAGACTTAAATGGACTGAAACAGACTGAGGTACAGGAGGTAAAGGCAGATGAAGAGACAGAGTGATATAGACAGAATAAGAGACAAGACAGATAAATATAGAATGAAACAGACTGTAATAAAGAGAGGCATTCGACAGACGGAGAGACAAACGGAGAGACAAACGGTAAAGACGGATACACAAGATATACAGATAACACGGAGTGAGACGAGCACTTTAAAGACGGACCGAGAGACAAGATAGATAGATAGATATGGGCTGAGACAGATTGAGAGTCAGACAGTTAAAGAAAGACAGACTAAGAGACAGACAGACGAATATGGACTGAGACAGACTGAGACAACAGACAGTACAGACAGAGTGAGAGACCAGACTTGGGAAGGTAGAGCAGAGACACAGAGATAAGACGGAGTGAGACGAGCAATCAAAGACAGGCTTAGAAACAGAGACAAAGCCGAACTGAGACAGACTGACAAGCAGACGAAGAGGGACTGTAACGGATTGAAAGGCAGCCAGATAGAAACCACGATGCAAAGCATATAAACGTACTCCCAGTTTATCTTGTGTGCCATTTGAGTGTGATAACCTTTCTATATACCAAACTTTATTAAAACCCACCAATGTATCAGAAATAACGGCTAAATAACGGGTTTAACGGTTATTTAACCGAGGTACACTTTGAAACTGATTTTAGTCCTCACTGGCTAAAAGCTTATTAGTACCTACCAAATTTCATCCAGATCGGGAAAAAAAATGTCAAGAATCAGTTTTTAACGGTCAAATTTTGAAACACTATACGGAAGTGCCATTTGTGTGTGATAACCTTTCCATATACCAAATTTCATTAAGATCCACAGTATATAAAAAAAAATAAACGACTAACGACAAAATAAGAGTTTTAACGGTTATATAACCGATGTACACTTTTGAAACTGGTATTTGGGAAACACTTCCTCATGTTTCAAGGTGGCTCGGATGTGCGTGCGGCATGTACTTTCCGAGATATTCCATAAAGAATAAAAAACCGTTTTTGGGGCCGTTACCGCCGTTAGTAACGGCTTTTCTGATAAAATAAAAAATCGGGCATCATCCGAGTGACCCATAGTGCACATACTACACATTTTCAGAAAGATCGCCGCCCAGATCGGTCCTGGAGCGAGTGGAACACATTCTGACCACAGACAGACAGACAGACAGACACCGACAGCATTTATTCGTTCCCATTGTAAAGTACTCCTTGTTCTATAAGAACTGGGAGTACAAAAAGGGGACTCAGACGGACTGAGGGACAGATAAAGAGATACTGAGTTAGACACAGCGATAAAAAACTGGTGACGACGGACCGGGACAAAGAATCGAGCGACAGGACATACAGACAAAGACGGGAACCGAGACAGACAGTGATACAGAAACGACGACGTCAGTGTTCCAAGCCACACGTGAGAGCCCCCTATATCGCCCCCCACTCCCTCCTCCAAAACACCCCCCCCACACATCACATACAACCCCTTACAACCTCCCCCACCTTTCCGATGGAGCAGCTCAACTGGCAAAATATCCTTCTCTCTGTCTGTTCTGTCCTCTCTTAACTCAGTCTGTATCTCTGTCACTGTCTCTCCTGTAACTGTCTATCTCTGTCTGTTACTGTACTCTCTCTGTCTCTTGCAGCTCAAACTATGTCTGTTGCCTGTCTAGGCTGTCTGTCTGTCTCTGTCTCTGTTGTATGTTCTCTTCTCTCTTTCTTATAGTATCTCTCCCAACTCATGTGTCGCTCGTCATCGGTCTTTGTCTCTGTCTCTCGTCTCTCTCTCTCTTCTCAATCTCTCTTTTCCATCTTTACCGTCTCTCTCTTGCTATTTGTTCTTTCGTCTGTACTGTCTCTCTCCTCTCTATCTTGTCTCTGTCTCTCTCTGTCTTTCTGTCTCTACTATATCTGTGTCTCTGTACTACCCCCCAACCCCCCTCCTCTCGTCTCTCTCACGGAAAGTGCATTTTTCACAAGCGTTTGTGAGGCGGACAAACGCAACGCCTGCACGTGCGCCCGACAAAACTTAATTGCCATCGTGATTTTCGGTTTCTAGCTTGCACATGCAGGGGGAATGAGACTTTCAGCGCCAAGCGCGTATAGTGTGCGTGGTGTTCGTGCACGGCCCAGGCGCTAGGAGTGGGCGTCGCGACCAATGATCTTGTAAACCGACTTGTAAATTCAATGGGAAGGGCTCGCGGAGCGCGGGGGGACAGGGAGCAGAGACTGGCAGACATGAGAGGAGAGAGAGAGAGAGAGAGACAGACAGACCCAACAGACAGACAAGCCACCCTAGACCCAACCCCGCCCACCACCCCCCGACCGGAGACCGAGAGAGAGAGACACACAGAGACGCAGGAGCCAGACGCCAGAGAGACAAGGCAAAGACAGACTAGAACAGACAGACCCAGATAGATAGACAGAACAGACGGAGAAAGAGAGGAGAGAGAAAGGACACGCACAGATAGATGCAGGAGAGAGAGAGAGGACAGGACAGACAGATGAGCCAGATAGATAGACAGCCGGGAACAGAGAGAGAGGGAAAGACACTCACAGACGCGAGAGAGAGAGAGACCAGACAGACAAGACCGGACAGATTAGAGAAGTAGATAGGACCGACGGAGGACAGAGACAGAAAAGACACACACAGAGCAGCCGGAACAACCAGAGGAGAGAGAGAGAGACCGAGACAGAGACAGAGAGAGGAGAGAGAGACAGAGAGAGAGACAGAGACACAGGAGAGGAAGGAAGGCAGGGAGAGAGTAGAGCAGTATATGCCACACGTACACATGCATGCACAAAAAAAGTGCGAAACCATGCACACAACCACGCAATACTAACCCTATGCGCGCGTAAGCATGCACTTACTTTTGTGGGGAAAAAAAAACCAAACAGATGCTGTAGGCAGAAGATGACCCACCACGAGTGCACACGTCGAGCCTGGCAAAGTGTCTGTTGTAGTAGATAAACACGTGGATAAAGGAGACACAGAGTCCCTAGGATTGTGACAGGCTGATATAAAGACGGACTTAGACTGACAGACAGACGGACAGGACCAATAAAGGACTGAGGGCAGACCGACAGACAAACAAATAGAGACGGAATGAAATACAAAGATAAAGGCTAACTTAAAGCGAGATGGCAGACAGAAAGAGATGCGCCAGACAGATAGCATGAGAACGACTGAACAGAGTGAGAAACAGACACCGAAGAGACGGAATGAAGACAGACAGGACAGATTAAAGTAAGATGGAAATGAGACAGACAGGAAAACAGACACACAAGAGACGGACAACTGAGAGAGAGAGGAGAGTTACAGACAGACAGACGAAAGAGGACAGACCAAAAAACAGAAAAAGAAAGACAAACAGAGAGATAGCACATGACCAACTGGAAAGACAGACAGATAAAAACAGAATGAGAAACTGCAGCGCCGATAAAGAAACAAGGTCATGGCAGTTCCACCAGTCCCATACGTAGAAAACTTATACAATTACACTAAGCCTATGTCTTGGAACGGAAAGTTCTGTATGTCTGATACTGTATGTCTCTATGTCTGATCTATCTTATTCTATACTCTATCTCTCATATTATATCTACTATCCTCCTAAAGAACAGTCTGAAATATGGGTATTATACTGTATATAGAATGTGTGTTGTGCGTTGTGTGTGTGTAGTGTGTGTGGTGTGTGTGGTGTGTCTCGCTCTATCTGTATCTGTCTGTTTCTCGTCTCGGTCTCTGTATAATGGTGTGGGTGTGTGTTGGTGTGGTGTGTGTGTGGTGTGTGTGGCGGCTGTGTGTGTGTTTCTCGCTCTCTCGGTTATTTTGCGTCTCGGTATCATCTCTATCTCGTTCTCTGTGGTGTGTGTGTTTGTGTGTGTGTGTGTGTGTGTTTCTTCTCTCTCTCTCTGTGGTCTCTTGTCTCTCTGTTCGTATCTCTCTATTTCTCCCATCCGACAGTTCCATTTCCAGCCATCTATCTGCACAGGGGGGGGGGGGGGGGGGGGGGGGGGGGGGGGGGGGGGGAGAAGAACGATGGTTAAAGTCCACAGGCCGTGAGGATTGGTTAGGGGCCTTCAGGATGACTTATTTTTTAGATGCCACAGGCTTTGTTGGCAGGAAAGCAGGCAAGTGTGCATTTCACAGCGAGTGAGCGGACAGACGCGCACGCCTGCAAGTGTGCCGCCCCGACAAACACTTAATGCCACGTGATTGATTCGGTTTGTTACTGTGCATGCAGAAGCAGGAGATTTCACGCACAAAGGCGTTAGTGTGCATGCCAGTGTACACGGCACAGGCGTGGGCGTGAAGATGGATCTGTTGACGTTGTGTGTCCACGCATGGGAGGTGCACGCGTGCGTAGGCAAGCAAGCAAGCAACGCGCCGCACGCAAGTGCACACAACACACAACACACACACACACACACACACACACACACACTCACACACACACGCACGCACGCGCACGTGCATGCACACCACACACACACACACACACACGCACGCACGCACGAACGCACGCACGCAAGCACGCACGCACGCCCGCGTGCAACACACACACACACACCCACACACACACGCACGCACGCACGCACGCACGCACAACAACTCTCTCTCTCTCTCTCCCTCTCTCTCTCTCTCTGTCACACACAACACACACACACAACACACACACACACACCACACACACACCACACTACTAATTCTCTCTCTCTCTCTCTCTCTCTCTCTCTCCTCTCACCACACACACACACCACACACCACACACACACACGACCACACAGACTACAACTCTCTCTCTCTCTCTCTCTCTCTTCTCCCCCTCTCTCTCTCTCTCTCTCTCTCTCTCTCCTTTCTCTCCTCTCTCTCTCTCGCTCTCTCTCACACACATACATTAGGATTAAAGAAGAGGAAAAGATCAGAAGTACAGAACTGAATTCGCCGTTTAACTGCTTGAAAAAACATAAGGTCCAGGTTTGGAGTCTGAAAGAGACTACAGTTTCACTGAAAAACAAGCCAAAAACAAACTGAAAAAAAAAAAAATAAATAAATAAGCGCATAAGCAAAACGCAAAGTGAGTTTATTTCAGACACAAGACGAAAAAGTGAACTTTCGACAAAGATGTCTTCGTGTGTTTCACGCTCCATGTCTCTTTTGTATATGTGCTTTTTCTCGCTTAATCTGCGGGCTTTGTTTATGTCGTCACTATTCCATCATATTAACAACATCATCATCATCATCATCATCATCATCTATCATCATCATATCATCATCATCGTCGTTCATCATCATCATCATCATCATCATCACTACTGTATATCATCATAACATCATCATTATCATCTTCATCATTATCATCATCATCGTCATGATCATCCTCACTACTTGTTCATCATAACATCATCATATCATCTTCTATCATTACCTTATTCTTATTATCATATATACTAGTAGTAGTAGTAGTAGTCGTATCATTAGATAACTATTGTTGTTGTTCTGGTTGTGTTCGTATTGATATTTATTATTTTTTTACTATCATCATCATCATCATCATCATCATCATCGTCTCGTAGCGTCGTCCTCGTCGTCCTCTCTCATCCTCATCCTCCGTATTCCTCAGTCTCCTCATCAGACTCCTCATCATCATCATCTCCATCATCACCCCGGGAATCCTTCATATGCCTAATTCTCCCATATGTCTCCCCCCACTTTCCCCCTCCCCCCCCTCATCCCTCCCCCCCCCCCCCCCCCCCCCCCCCCCCCACCCCCCATTTCCCCCCCCCCCCCCCCCCACCCCCCCCCCCTTCCAGGTATGTGCCTGTGTTTTGATTTCTTGGTGGAAAATAAATGCGCTTCAAAAAGTGCATTACAAAAAAAAAAATTATCTTCAGATTGAACAAACATACGGACTTCAATATCCCAGAAATGCTTGTCAGCGGAAAAAGAACATGTATGAAGCTTGTTCAAAAGATGAGAGTTTTTTTTGTTTGTTGGTTTGTTTTTCTATCATTGCAGCCTAGCCGACTCTACACAGACACGGTCAAGGACCTGTCAACCTCGCACGGGAAAAAAAACGTCACATCCGGCGCAGGGGCAGACGATCCAAAATAGAAAAGACTTTACACCCAAAAAAAGAACAAACAAACAAAAAGTAATTCACGACACGACCGCTGAAGTATTGACCTCTCCTGCAGGCATTGAAGACTCAGGGGCGTTGATGACCGCGCTACACAACTTCCCTGCCTTTCTCCATTCCACCATTTTTTTTTTTAAACAAAAAATCGTAAAACACAATTGAGAAAACGAAAAAAGTCTAAATGCCACAAAAAAAATACATACAAAAGGGCCATTTTCGGCAAACGACGCTGCACAAAGGACAACCCAGTGCTCACAAATGGAGAGAGTCTTCAATTCCTCACCGCACATCGCTAGACGTCCGAGAGAGAGAGGCGAGAGAGAGAGAGGAGAGAGAGAGAGAGAGAGACACGGAGAGAGTGAGAGAGAGAGGAGAGACAGACAGAGGGAGGGAGGGAGGGAGGGAGGGTGGGAAAGAGGGAGAGAGAACAAAACAAACAAAAGAAAGCAAAAACCCAAAAGCAAAGCAAAAAAACAAAAAAAAAACTCCTGCCATGTCACAAAACCGTCTCTGGGTAAAACTTTTTTTAAGTGAATTCCAGAACAAAGACAATGGACAGTCCACAAAAGCAGAAGAAAAAAAAAAAAACAGTTCACAACAGTGAAGAGAAGACTAAAGAAAGAAAGGCAGAGCTAAAGAGAGTGATAGACAAGAGGAATTTTCGAACACAGAACAGTCCAGAGAGCGGGGCGGAGCTACTTGTGGTGACGGAGCTCCCAACATCCCCTTGGTGACTGATGGTCCGTGACGGACGTAGAAGGGAAGGGGGGTTATATGTCCGTACTGGAAAATGACTATTCTCTTGAGAACAGAGTACAGCACTACCGAGAACAAAGCGAAATGAACGACACACACACACCACAATATATTATATATATATATTATATATATATATATATATATATATATATATATACAGATATATACATATATATATATATATATATATATAATATATATATAAACTGTCAAAGTAGATAAAATCCAAAGAAACAAGATTAAAATATCCCAATTTTCGGCTTTATTCGCCTTCGTCAGGGGTAACAACTGACCGTCTGACCTATTATATATATATATATAATAATATATATATATATATATATGCACGCGAGCGCGCACGCATACACGCACGCAAGCACAAACGCGCGCACACCATACACACACAGGCGCGCGCGCGCGCGCGCGCGCTTGAAAGAGGTGCAAAGTTAAGCAGATTCCACATACATACAAACAAATACAGAATCATTCACATGCTGAGTGCTAACTGGGGAGTATTGTTTTGTGCATTTTTTTTGCTTTGTTTCGTATGTTCATGCTGATTACTGTCAGAGGTGTGCTTTTTGTGTGCGTTATTGTCTGCATTCCTCATGCTTTACAGATGTTAGGAGAGGAATATCATTTTGTGCATTTTTGGGGGATCTGCTGTTTTGCATCGTCTAAAGAAAACATAGCTGTCGAAATTTTATACTCTCTTTTGCATAGTATTGTAAAATCTGCGTTACTTTTACATCATGTTTCTGTCGTTTATTTGCTCGCTTTCCCTCCACTTCATTGAATTTGAGATGGTGATCATTTCTGTCAGTAGGAGAACGAGAGATCATGGTGGGAAATAGATCTTCAAAAAGCATCATTCTTTCAGTAGGAGAACGGAGAGATCATGGTGGAAAATAGATCGTCAAAGCATCATTCTGTCAGTAGGAGAACGGAGAGATCATGGTGGAAAATATGTCGTCAAAAGCACCATTCTGTCAGTAGGAGGACGGAGAGGTCATGGTGGAAAATACTTCGTCAAACACATCATTCTGTCAGTAGGAGAACGGAGAGATCATGTGGGAAAATACGTCGTCAAAAGCAAGCATCATTCTGTCAGTAGAGAGACGGAGAGATCATGGTGGAAAATACGTCGTCAAAAGCTCACACAGACTTTGAGATATGGGCACAGACATGATATGGAAGCAGAATCAAGAAGTCGCTAACCTTTTCGGGGGACAACAGCGTGTGTGTTGGTTCACATACATACACATAATTATGCCTACAGACACGAGTGTATAAACGCACTAACTTGTTCACGTGCATCTCTCGCAATTCTCTGTCCTCTGATCTGCTATATACTTTCGTGAATAGATGTTTAGACTGTGAAAATAACGCACGAATATACACCAGACACGCGCGCGCGCGCGCGCGCGCGCGCGCACCACACACTCACACACACACACACACACACACACAACACACACACACACCACACACTCACGCACATGTACACACACACACACACACACACACACACACACACACACACACACACCACACCACACACCACACACACGGAGAGAGACAGAGACAGACAGACATACAGATGAAGAGAGACTGATGGAAAAAGAGAGAGAGAGAGAGAGAGAGAGAGAGAGGAGAGAGAGGAGGGAGGGGAGGGAGAGAGAGGAACACGCCCAAAACACGAACAGATAAACAGAACAACGAAGAAGCGGTTTTGTGACTTCATAAAACCGCAGTGTAACAGCTGGGGAGGAACGTCCATTTAAAGAAATAAAATAAAACAGACATCAGATGGAGGACAGACAGAAAACAGAGAGAGAAAGGGGTAATGACAAATAATCAATGACAATATTTCCATCATGACTCTCTCTCTCTCTCTCTCTCTCTCTCC
>JADBJO010030701.1:5000-17572 GCA_016801955.1 Conus betulinus | reverse complement strand
AGAGAAACAAACCAGCTGCCCGCAGAAACAGGAAATCAAGAAGAAAAGAAACGACGTTGGGGCTGGATTGGACATACGCTGCGGAAGCCTGCAAGCAACAACATCACCAGACAAGCCCTTAACATGGAACCCCAAGGAAAACGAAAAAGAGGTCGGCCAAGGAACACCTGGGCGCAGGGACCTGGAAGCAGACATCAGGAACATGGGGATGACTTGGAACCAGCTGGAGAAACGCCACGTTGTGAGGAAACATTTCCAATACGGGTAAAACATCCACAAGGCTTTAAAACATTGTTTAAAAACCTTTTCTCCGGACAGTTTTGGGCTCATAGCCATCACACGCTTCAGGGAATTCTACTCTCTTCTCTCTCTGTGTGTTGTGTGTGTGTGTAGTGTGTGTGTGTGTCTATGTGTGTGTGTGTGTGTGTGTGTGTGTGTTAATGTCATATATCCAATGAAAACAATGTTAAACAGTCAGCTATTTATTCTGTAAAGCATTAAGAAGCGAAGAGTGTAAATAACGTAAAGAATACCAATATCAATTTGCGAATTGAATCACAGTGTGTACATCCCCAATGTAAGGGCCCATTTGGCCTTTTAGCGAAGAAACATGGAGCAGTAGCCTCGCTGCTCTCGCTAGCTAGGGTGCTCGCTCTCTCTCTCTCTCACACACACACACACACACACACACACACAAAAACAAGCACACACACGCCTACGCACATAACGCCCCCCACCCCCCCACACCACCACAAACACACACAACACGCACGCACACACACAACGAAAAACAAACACCAAAGAACTTCAGAACCAGCAGCGCATCAGACAACCTCACGAAAACACTCTTATCTCTTAACCAGCTCCCACGTTCTCGTCTGCAGTATCGTCGTTCAAAGTGCCAGAGAAGAGAACGCATCTCTCTGAACAAGCCACTTCATTTAAAAACTAGCTCTCCAAGTAAACAGGGACCGTGTTTCTTTCTTTGGACGCGTTCCCGACTCTGGGGGGGGGGTAGGGAAGGGGTAGGGGAGGAGGAGGGAGGGGATGGGGTGACGCTGATTTCAAGGGTAATCACAAAAAATAAGGATTTGAATGACAAGAACACCCCCCCACTCCCCCTCATTCACCCCCTTTTTTTCAGTTACTTCTCCAACAGTCGTTGTGTTTTTGTGGCTCAGACGCGTGTTTTGCTATTAAAAAAGGGGTAGAGATAAGAGAGAAGAAACCACCATTGTAGCCACTCATTTCCTTCCCTTCAGCACCCACGCTTGACGCGAGGACATGGTTGGGTGGAGTGTAGTAAGCGATTCTAGTTCAATAACTTACCATTTCTATGGGCCCGCGACCGTTGTTATCCCGTCCCCATACAATCGTTAGTTGTCAAGGGTTGTTGTGTGTTTTGTATGTGGTGTGCCCTGAAGTAATGGGGGACAGGGAGGGGAGGAGGAAATTGGGAACGGCCGACGCACCACAAGACCGAAGAGCAATCGCCTCCACCGCGGTGACAATGTCTATTCCTGACCCGCGCTGTTCGATAGGATATTAACCATAAAGATGCCAGACGAAGTTGTCTCGCCCATCGACGGTCTCCACGTACGTAACGAAGTACTACCCCTAGCTGACCATTACCACACGGGACATGCAGCGCTCAAACCAGATCACCGTCTTGTCCTTTCTACCACTCTCCTTATCGAAGATTAAAGACGTCCATATCGACAACGCTGAGCGGACCCATTGGTGACCTCCTGCCGACATTCACCTTAATGTCTGCCCTTTCCGGGGGGGGGGCGGGGGGGGGGGCTAGTGGGACGTTTAGGCGGCAAACCAAGAGTCAAGGAAGAGTTGCAAAAACAAGTAGCTCCGTGCTCGGGACTGTGTGGCGTGTGTGGTGTGTGTGTGTTGGCGAGGATTTATATAAACTTACGAGGTCACGGACCTGCCAGCGCTCACAAAAACAGACTGGCCGCTACTGCAACGGACCGACGAGGGGAGTAGGAGCGTTACCCCCATTCATCACCCCCAGAGCCGGTGAATCGTGAAGGTAGGGTGGATGGGTGGGGTGAAGGGTCAGCGGATGATGTGACGAGAGACGGAGAGAGAGATCAGAGGAGAGGAGGTGAGGAGAGAGCGGAAGGAGTTGAGGATGGAGGGCGAGAGGAGAGAGGGAGAGAAAACGTCGCGCCACTGGGGAGAAGCGAGAAATCGACCAACATAAACATGCATACATACCATACCGAGCTGCATGGGGGGCGTTCCAGCAGAGCTTTCCAGCCCCGTAGCATCAAACTTGAACCATTTTCACTCGCGGCAACTTGAATGAGTTGAAAAGTCGGTTGGTGGAGTCAGGCGTACAGTTTGAAAGGATCGCCCCTCCTCAATTACTGTGCACACTGGCGCGCCCGCCGCGCGTGCGTACATACATACATGTCACACGGCGCGCGCGCGCGCGCGCGCGTGCGCCAACACGCACCAATTTAGACAACATACACTCCGGGGACACACCACACACACACACAACACACACACTTTCATAGTGTTATATATGTGCCAACCCTCTCCGTCCACCCTATCCCTCACCAAAACTTCTTCGTAGTGCGTGGACATTATTCAAAACCGAAAAAAAACCTTTTCATTTAAAAAAAAAAAAAAAAAAAAAAAAAAAAAAAACACCAGGCTGAACTTGGCTCAGTGCAGAATTAACATCCGCTGTTGCCAGTTCTAGCATTAAGAATTTCACTTTTTTTTTTGATAGCTGAAATAACCGCCGCTGCGGTAACTGTCTGCAGGCGTAAGTACTCGTGTTCAACTGTCCCCAGCTGCACGTGCTGTGCGTTGTGGTTGTGATACCGGGTGTCGCGTTCGTTACACCTCTTTATAATCCCAATCTCTCAAGGGTTTTATCCTTTGTCTCGTGTTTTGTCACCTTTGTTGTGCGCACGTCGTTCAGATCCGTTGAGGAACTAACGAGGTGTGTGTCCAACGAGGCAGGCGCCGCGCACACACACACCACCCACAATCAGCACACAAAAGCCGCCGATCATCAAATAAGAATACGCCGTGCCAGGCACGGACCTACTACACCACTGCATCCTACTGACGAACAATGATTGCCCTGTCAACTAAGTCAGCATGAGTGAGCGTCCACCCTTCCACACTCACACCCCACCCCCCCCTTCCACCACCACCCCATCCTAGAGGACCCGAAACAACGCCCCCAGGGGACAGGAGTAGTAACCAGGTCGGTCCATCCTCACCTGACATATCCCCATGATCAGGGCCGGCACCAGCGACCTCGACATGTGAAAACTCAGCAAAGTGCTAAGACGTGAGGGAAGGAGAGATGAGATCCAAAACTGCGGTGCATCACCCCACAGAATGGTACTGGGCTGTCGTGATGAGGACCAGCGAGGGTTCGAAATCGATTTTGGATGATGTGATCCTGGCTACACCGGAATTCTACCTTAACTCTTGAGACCTCAATACGGGGTGGGTGTTGGTGGGGAGGGAAAGGGGATGGGGGCGGGGAGGGAGGGGGCGCGGGGGGGGGGGGGGGGGGGCTCGACCTCCTCTTCTACGTCTCCTTTGTCATGACCATCCTAATGCTTCAACCAGGTAGGTAGGAATTGTAGGAAAAATACGAGATGAACACAGAAAACCTTCAAAACCTGCCACGCTGTTGGAGAAATCTGAGGAAGTCCTCAACGCCCAATCTCAGGGACAACAGTCAGTATCAAGACGATGAAGCTCAAACTGGTTGGTTCCAATCTTTCTGCTTGATCCCATAGCACACTAGTTCTGGACGTCAACTGGGGTCGGGGAACCTCCCCCCCCACCACACCCCCCCCCGCCCCCCAAATAAATGCCACTCTTGATGGTAATTTGAAAAACCATCACATTCCCAAACCCGCAGCCTGTTAACACGCTCTACTGAACGTACCAATACGATCACAGGAAAAATTTTCTCTGTCTTGCTGTGATTTCTCTCTCTCTCTCTCTCTCTCTCTCTCTCATCTCTCTCTCTCTCTATCTCTCTCTCTCTTCTGTTTTTTTTGTCCCTCACCCTCTCAAAGAGGAACAAAAAATAAATCGACACGGGAAGATCCCCTCCTTGTGGAAGGACATTCAGCTGTTCGACTGTAGGCGCGCCCCAGTTAGCGGCGTGACGGTCGTTACCTTAGGATGTGTACCTACCTGCCGCCAGGCCTGTGGATGGGGGTCAGCCCGACCACAGCCAGACGGCTAACGCTGTGGTCCATCAGCGATTACAAGTTTATCGCTTACGGGCTGGAGAGGTGGTGAGTCACACTCACAAAGATCGCAACTCTCTCCTACACCAGTCAGCGAGTGGTCAATTGTGTTATCGACAGAGACTACGACGCCCTGTGAGTTGCTGCAAATATCCAGTTTCAATTCACTGTCTACGAGTTGGGGCTGTCCTTAATTGATTGTACAGATACCCTAGAGGATTGTTTGTCCTTTTTTCTTGTTTGTTTTGTTTGTTGTTTCGTTCATGATATCGCAAAGTTATCCACTTGTTCACATTGCAAGAGCGCTCTCTATATGTACGGATACGATCACATGGATTACTCTCTGTCTGATATTTTAGCGTCTGTCTGTCTGTCTGTCTGTCGTCTTCTCTCTCTATAAGACGGCGCTCCTCGCGCGGGGACCTCTCCATCCCGGGCTCCAACCTCCGCCCTTCCGCGCCCTCCACCCTTCGAACTTCATCTCTATCTCGCTTCTCTAAACAGCTCCACACGTCCCCCCAACCTCTCTATCCTGTCTTGTGTGTGTGTGTGTGTGTCTGTGTGTGTGTGCGCACATGTGTGTGCGTGTGCGTGCGTTTGGTGCGCGCAGTGCACGAGCGTGTGAGTGCGTGTGTCTCTGCCCAATTGTATAACTTAAAACTGAAATGCATAGGCAATGTTCCGATAGTTAGGAAAACTCGGCACGGTAATGCCCTTTCACTAACACACACACACACACACACACACCACACAGTTCACGCTAGTTCACCTACGCCAATGTATTGTATGCTTTCACTCGCTGGAGTTGGTCCCACTGTCTGTCACTGGCATCAAAGATGCTCCACAGACATCTTACAGACCGATTTCAGCCGGAAAACTTGGAGAAAAAGATTGCGTTACAGCGGCCGTGGGGGTGGTGAACAAGCACGTCTCAATTTTGGCTCCGGATCTTTGGTGCGGATCCGGATTACAAGACGAATCCCTGATTCCGTTCCCCTTTTAACCGAGGTTTCTGCGCGTTTTCCCAGGGAACTGCGGGGAGCGAATTTTTTCATAATGAAAATAACCCATCGCAGGGGCAACGAGCTTGTCTGTCCATTCGCACAGATTGAATAGTTGAGTGGCAGACTGCCGGAAGATAAAAAAGAAAGAAAGAAAAAAAAAAGGGAACAGAAAAATTGCATGTGTGTCGTTTATCTGTTCCACAAAGAGAGTACGTTTCCATGCAAAACTGACATCCCATCGCTGTTGTTGTTCTTTCGTTTCGGTACGCGCGCGCATTGTGTGTGTGTGTGTGTGTGTGTAGTGTGTGGGTGTGTGTGTGTGCTGTTTGTAGAAAAACCCAAGAGTCGAACGATTTGCTCCTGTGTTTAATTTTCGTTGTTAGTTTCATTAGTCGTTTGGGTGGCGTGACCCTGGCGACTTTCTGATCTTACTTCCAATCGCTTAATTAAACACAGCTGCCATACTTTGCTGGACTCCAAAATTCGCGGAGTTGGGCTTTCACCCTTTACTGAAAAGCGTAAATCAACTAAATGGTTAGTTCCAACTTCAGGCTGACTTGGACTGGCCCCAAACAAGGACACAATTAAATCTTATACCTTTATAATACAACTCACTCTCTTTGGTTTTTTTCTTTGTTAGAACATCAAATGTTGGCCCTATTCTTCATCCCATCCCCTTCCGAAAGAAAAAAAAGGAAAAAAAAAAAGAAGAAAAGAAAAAACGAACGAGAAAGAAAAAAGAAGAAAAAGAAAAATCGTGGTGGGGGAGTTCAGGATTTTTTAAAAGACCAACAGAATTTGGAATCCGGGCCAAACAGAGACGGGTGAAAAGTATGGACATATTATAAAGAAAAAAAGTAAAAGAAAAAAAAAAAAAATCCCCATCCACCCCAGGATTTTTTACCCCCAACCCCCCCCCCCCGGGGGAAACCCAAACACGGTTTGAAAGTAAAAAAAAAATAAGAGTAAAAAAAAATTGGCAGTGTGAAAAAAAAGACCCAAAAAAAAAACTCACTCCCCTGCCTACCCTCTCTGGCAGCCACCCCCCCCCCCCCCACACACTCCAACCCCAGGTCCATCTCCTTAACTCAAACACCAGTCCGTGAAACAAACCCCCCCCCTACGGTCCTCCGGTCTCCCTGCCTACTCCCTGACCCCGCCCACCCCCTACCCACCCCCCACCCCACTCCAACCCCAGGTCCATCTCCCTTAACTCAAGCACAACAGTCGTGATCCCCCCCCCCCCCCCCTCCCCACCCCCTCCCAACTCTACTCCTCCACTCCCTGCCTCCTCCCTGACCCCGCCCCACCCCCCTACCCCACCCCCACCCCACTCCAACCCCAGGTCCATCTCCCTTAACTCAAGCAACAGTCGTGATCCCCCCCCCCCCCCCCTCCCAACTCTACTCCTCCACTCCCTGCCTCCTCCCTGACCCCGCCCACCCCCTACCCACCCCCACCCCACTCCAACCCCAGTCCATCTCCCTTAACTCAAGCAACAGTCGTGATCCCCCCCCCCCCAACCCTCCCCCCTCCCAACTCTACTCCTCCACTCCCTGCCTCCCTCCCTGACCCCGCCCACCCCCTAACCCACCCCACCCCACTCCAACCCCAGGTCCATCTCCCTTAACTCAAGCAACAGTCGTGATCCCCCCCCCCCCCCCCAACCCCTCCCCCCTCCCAACTCTCTACTCCTCCACTCCCTGCCTCCTCCCTGACCCCGCCCACCCCCCTACCCACCCCCACCCCCCACTCCAACCCCAGGTCCATCTCCCTTAACTCACAAGCAACCAGTCGTGATCCTCCCCCCCCCCCCCCAACCCCTCCCCCCCTCCCCACTCTACTCCTCCACTCCCTGCCTCCTCCCTGACCCCTCCCACCCCACCCCCTACCCCACCCCCACCCCACTCCAACCCCAGGTCCATCTCCCTTAACTCAAGCAAACAACAGTCGTGATCCCCCCCCCCCAACCCCTCCCCCCTCCCAACTCTACTCCTCCACTCCCTGCCTCCTCCCTGACCCCGCCCACCCCTACCCACCCCCACCCCACTCCAACCCCAGGTCCATCTCCCTTAACTCAAGCAACAGTCGTGATCCCCCCCCCCCAACCCCTCCCCCCTCCCAACTCTACTCCTCCACTCCCTGCCTCCTCCCTGACCCCGCCCACCCCCTACCCACCCCCACCCCACTCCAAACCCCAGCTCCATCTCCCTTACCTCAAGCACAGTCCGTGAATCCCCCCCCCCCTCCCCCCTCCCACACTCTACTCCTCCACCACTCCACACAACATCTCTCTCTCTCTCCTCTCTCTCTCTCTCTCTCTCTCTCTCTCTCTCTCTCTCCTCTCTCTCTCTCTCTCTCTCGTTTCACCTGGGGTTGACCCGTGCGGACAAGGTCGGTGGGTGGTCAAACGGTCACTGCTGGGGTCAAGCCCACGGGAGCAGCACCTGTCAATACAAGCTGATAACGGGCCGAGGGCTTGTTTGTCTGCTTTCTTCTGTCAAATCACGCGAACGGTTGGTCCTCGTTCGGTCTACTCACGAGGGGGGATAAGCGCAGTACAGTACAAGTGCCAGTTCTTCTAGTTCCTTCCCCCATTCAAACTAGTCGCCCGTAGTAGTGCAAAAGTGCTCTTCTCGCCAGAGGTGGGGGTGGGATGGGGTGGGGTGGGGGGGGGGGGGAGTGTTTGACAGTTTGTTGTTCAAAAGAATGAACAGGGCGCAGATGGTCTCGAAAGCTGGCTGATGAATGATATTCTCCGTCTCGTCCTCTCTCTCTCTCTCTCTTCTCTCTCTCTCTCTCTCAGGCTCTCTCTCTCTCTCTCTCTCTCTCTCTCAGGGGCAACGGCCTAATCATCCAAGAACTGATTTTCAGTCTCCTCTCTCTCTCTCTCTCTCCTCTCTCTCTCTCTCCCCCCTCTCTCCCCCCTCCCCCAGGGGCAATGGCCTAATCATCACGAAAATTATGATTTCAGTCTTTCTCCCTCCCCCCTCTTTCTCTCTCTCCGTCCTCCCCCCCCCCCCCTATCTCTCCTCTCCGCTCTCTCTCTCCCCCATCCTGCTCTTTCTCTCTGTGTGAGTGCGAGTAACATGTGTTGACATGGGGCCCGTTTGATTATGGTAAGTGTAAAACAAGAATTTAAGAGATGTAGCCACACCAAACAGTGACTTGCATAAAGCTATAATTCTGACAGACGTACAAACACAGTACAGCTCTCATTCTGACTGTCAACCCTATTCGTGCGTGCGCGGGGAACACACACACACACACACACACACACACACACACCACACACACACACACACACACACACACAGAGAGAGAGAGAGAGAGAGATGAGATGAGGAGCGAAAGAGAGAGAGGAGAGAGAGGAGAGAGGAGAGAGAGAGAGAGAGAGAGAGACAGACAGAGAGACAGAGAGAGACAGAGACAGAGACTGAGAGAGACAGAGACAGAGAGCTTGCTGCTGCTTGCATGACCACGAATGCATCGAGCAATGGACAGCAGGGGGGGGGGGGGGGGGGGGGGGGGGGGCGTTGAACAAACACGCTGGAAGGCTGCTGAACCACACAATAATATGTAACGCAACACAGATCTCTCACCACATGAATAACTATGAGGATGCGGTGTGAAAAACAGCCCAAAAACCATTACGAACGATAACAGAAATGAGTCGGCAGCAAGAGCATCCCGAAGATCAGCCAACATTTCCTGGTGAATTGACACCGACAGCGCGGTATAAACGGGATTAATGTCAGGCAATACCTACCAACAGCTCTGTGCTGTTCAGAGTTCTAGATCTGCGTGGCCAGTAACAAATAGTACTGGCGATCGGATCATCCGCAATGACGATGGTATGGGTGTTTTATGTCAATAGAGGCCTGAAATAAACGGCACAAAAAACTGTTAAGAGAGAGAGAGAGAGAGAGAGAGAGAGAGAGAGGTAGGGGGGGGAGGGGGAGGCAGGTAGTACCCTGACAGATACAAAAGAGACGGATCGTGTTCGTTCCACAATGGACAATCGAACGCCACGGACCAGACAGACAAGACATCGACAAGCAGGAAACAGCGACAGGCGTGAGGGGGCGAGGGGGGGAGGGGGGGGGGGGGGGGGGGGGGGGGGGGAGGGGAGGAGGGGATGGGAGAGTAAGGGAGAGAGTGGAAAACGGGGGAGGGGGGGGGGGCAGAAAACGACAGGGAAGAGAGAGAAAAAACAATGAGGGAGAGAGCTGGGGTGGGGTGGGGGGATGTGGCAAAGGGGGTGGGAGAGAGAGATGGAGTGAGTGAGTAAGAGAGTGAAAGGGAGAGAGATAGAACGAGAGAGACAGACAGACAAACAGAGAGATGGAGTGAGTGAGTGAGTAAGAGAGTGAAAGGGAGAGAGATTGAACGAGAGAGACAGACAGACAAACAGAGAGATGGACAGAGTGAGTAAGAGAGTGAAAGGGAGAGAGAGAGAGAGAACGAGAGAGACAGACAGACAGACAGACAGACAACGACAACAGAACAGACAGACAGACAGACAGACAAAACGCACGAGAGAGTGCACGGAACGAAGGCAGTCACATATGGAAAACAGAACGGCAAATGAGTGATCGAAAGAAAAGGACAGAGACAGAGACAGAGACAGAGACCAGAGAGATAGAGAGAGAGGGGGGGGGGGGGGGGGGGTATCAAGGGAGAGACGCTTCTTTCTTTCTTTCCCACTGATCAATACTATCGTTAGCCGGCCAACCTGACGACCGTGTGAGTCACTCACTCTCACTGCACGCGAACTGACGAAACGCCCTTTTTTTTTTTTTTTTTTTTTTAAACCGAAAACCGTCCCCAAGATCACTAATGGCAAACTGGGACCGCCTGAATCACCTGATTCCGGGCACTTGAATGCCAGAGACCAGATGACCTTGGCAACAAGATGAGTTATCTGAAGAATTGGTCTCTTCTTCTCTCCTCCTTTTCCTTTTCCTCCCTCCTCCCTCTTCTTCTTGTTCTTCTTCTTTTCCTTCTGTTTCTTCTATTCATTCTTCTTTTCCTTTTTCTTCTTTATTCCTATTCCTTCTCCTACTTCTTCTTCGTCGTCTATTCATTCTTTTTCCTTTTTCTTCTTCTTCTATTCCTTCTTTTCCATCTTCTTCTTCTATTTCTATTCCTTCTCCTCCCCTCTTCTCTTCTTCTTCTCTTCTTCTTCTTCTTCTTCTTCCTTCTTCTTCTTCTTTTTTTGTCAATCCACGGCAACAACAGCTGCCAGGTTCGTCATTTTGGTCAGATTTTTGCGTATGTAACCGAAGACAGCTTGTTCGCTTTCAGTCAGTATGTTTGGAATCCGAACGAAAGAAATCCTAAACAACCACGCGAGTAATGCAACCGTTAATGGAAGTCAGTTTGCGCTTGTCGATGACACGCCCACGCTTCCGCTTATTCTAACTGTTCCAATCAATAAGCAAAAAGCACTAAACACGCACGGGCATTTTGCATCTCCAGACATACACGCAGATATATTGTAAGGTGCATTTGTATGTACAACACAGAAAGGGATATATTCGCCCCATCCCTTCTAAAATATATGAATGTGACATTAGTCAGCAATGCTTATGTATCATTCATTATTACAACAAAAAAAACCAAAACACAAAAAAACAAAAAAAATCTTTTTTTTTTTTCAATTCCACCATTTACGTAGGCACAGTTCGGTCTCCGGAGACATATTTAAACACAAATGTGTTTTTGCTAAATTTTCTTTTTGTTCATTCACTGAGAGAGAGAGAGAGAGAGAGAGAGAGAGAGAGAGAGAGAGAGAGAGAGAGAGAGAGAGAGAGAGAGAGAGGAGTGTGAGAGAGAGATGTGTTTGTGCATGCGCATATATCATGTGTGGTGTGTGTGTGTGTGTGTGTGTGTGTGTGTGTGTGTGTGTGTGTGTGTGTGTGTTATGTGAAAGACAGAGAGGGGGGAGGGAAAAGACAGAGAGAGGGGGAGGGGAAAGACAGAGAGAGGGGAGGGGGAAAGACAGAGCGAGAGAGAGAGAGGGGGGGAGGGAGACAGAGTGAGGGGGGAGGGGAAAGACAGAGAGAGGGGGAGGGGAAAGGACAGAGAGAGGGGGAGGGGAAAGACAGAGAGAGGGAGAGAGAGAGGGAGGGAGACAGAGTGAGGGGGGAGGGGAAAGACAGAGAGTGGGGGGGAGGGAAAGACAGAGAGTAGGGGGGGGGGGAAAGACAGAGCGAGAGAGAGGAGAGAGGGAGGGGGGGGAGACAGAGTGAGGGGGAGGGGAAAGACAGAGAGTGGGGGGGGGGGAAAGACAGAGTAGGGGGAGGGGAAAGACAGAGAGTGGGGGGAGGGGAAAGACAGAGAGTGGGGGTGGCACTGTGTTGTACTGGGAGGAGGTGGGAAGAAGGGAGGAGTAATCCACTGTGGAAACCACGTTGGCCTTCGCTTCTGTCTCTCCCACGAATGGAATGGAATTTAACGCATACGCACTTTTCCTTTGTGGTTATTTCAATAATTGTTTTTCTCTTTAAAGCATGCGTCGGAGACGAAACGGCACTTTATAAATAAACTCTCATCCTCAGACTGGCAAGGGCACTGGTGTCTGCAGAGATGCTGACCCCGAAGAGAAAGAACACTTTCACTCACCTCTACACACCCTCGAGCATACACCTCTCAAAAAACGTCTGTGTTCTCCACTTGACAAAGTGAAGGGACCGAACTCTAGCCTCTTAGAATCAAGAGAACAACGCTTCAACCCACAAAGCCAACAGGTTCCCCTGTCTGACTGTCTGACGGACTGTCTGTCTGTCTGCACGCTTCAGCCTCAACGACTCCAAGAGTCGTGTGTTGCATGCAGATGCCAGTCGATGCCCACCCGACACTCATATTTCATAAACAACAACAACAGTCCTTCGCTCATGGCCCACGTGACCAATTTGATCGTCAGGCTGATGCCAAGCACAGCACAGGCTAATCATGACAAAGGTGGGACCGTTCTCTCTCTCTCCCCCCCCCCCCCCCCCCCCCCCCCCCCCCTCCATTCCTCCCCTGAGGCTCTGTTTATGGGCTCTGCTCCTTTCGCTGGGCCAGGCATATAATAGCAGGCTTTCTGGATGAAATGGTAGTAGTCAGTTAAGTCGTTCAGGCGCATTGATATGTGTGTTGTGTTGTGTTGTGTTGTGCTGTGGTGTGGTGTGGTGTGGTGTGTGTGTTGTGTGTGTATGTGTGTGTGTGTGTGTGTGTGTGTGTGTGTGTGGTGTGTGTGTGTGTGTGTGTGCATATGTGTATGAGTGCGTGCATGTGTGGTGTGTGTGTGTGTGTGTGTGTGTGTGCGTGT